>JACEIK010006496.1:58417-68642 GCA_018107945.1 Datura stramonium
ATATATATTATGTAATTTGAAATTATTATGCAAGAGTTATAATAATTAATTATTTAAAGGAATTTATGAATGCAAGCCGAACAATTGTGTAAAAAGGGTAAATAAACAATACATATATAAGCAGCGTATCACAAGCGTAGGGAGGTCAAAATTGGGTGTCAATAACTGTCCCTTCTTTACTTGGAAATTAAAGATGAATTATCGAGCAAAGAATGTTGACTTAGTAGCCAAATTTGTCCGACCGGAGAAAAAAATTCGATAGGGCCGGATGAAAGAAAATGAAATTACAAAGATATTGCGGCCGAGGCTTCAGTTTCAAGTAGCCTACACATCTCGGGTTTCACGAGAATCAAGCCGTGTGTAGTTCTAGATTTAGGGACGAATGAGATCGCTAAAGAAAATCGATAATATGGGGCTTGATTAAGGAACAAAAGAAGTATGACATGATGAATATAGGGAGAAAAAAGAAATAGATAAAATGATTAATGCAGCAATATCAAAATGAGGGCTAATTTGAAAGGTAAAAGATTGAAATACGAGAAAATTGCTTCTAAGTAATATGCGATGAAAAGAGTAGAGCTTAAGAATAACTAAATGGATGAATAAATGATGACGGGTAGAGACAATAACGTATAATCATGCGAAATTAAAGCGTACTTGATAACCTTGAGAGGGTACTGCTTAACCCAAACAACGTTAAAACATTAGGACTATGCTTAGCCCTTAAAATTTGGAGGGTAGCGCTTAACCCATCCAAAATTTAAAAGAATGGTGAAAGTAGCATAATAACAGTAGCTCAAATGTAGTAAAAGAGTGGCATGATAATAGCATAAAAGTAGCTTGATTCAATATCACGAAAGTAACTTGAAATAACACAATAGTAGCCTGCAAACCTTAAAATGATGTATAAGAGTCAATAAGCATAAGATAATATTTTGCAAAATTAACGATTAACTTGAATAAATTTGAAAGGATGATGCTTAACTCGATCAAAACTTAGAAGGCAGTGCTTAGCCTTTAATAAAAAATTGAAGGGTAGTGCTTAACCCATTTTAAAAGCAATGAGGCAATGCTTAGCTCTTAAAAATTGGAGGGTAGTGTTTAACCCATCAAAATTCAGAAGGTAGTGCTTAGCCTTAAAATGAGGGTAGTGTTTAATCCATAGGGCAGTGCTTAGCCCTTAAAGTTTAGGGTAGTGCTTAACCCATAGGACAATGCTTAGCCCTTAAGATTGAAGGTAGTGCTTAACCCATAGGATAATGCTTAGTCCTAAAAAATAGAGGGTAGTGCTTAACCCATTTAAAAGCAATAGGGCAATGCTTAATCCTTAATAATTAGAGGGTAGTGCTTAACCCATTTAAAAGCAATAGGGCAATGCTTAGCCCTTAAAAATTAAAGGGTAGTGCTTAACCCTTAGAAAACATTTAGGATAGTGCTTAACCCATAGGGCAATCCTTAGCCCTTAAAAACTGGAGGGTAGTGCTTAACCCATAGGGCAGTACTTAGCCCTTAAAAATTAAAGGGTAGTACTTAACCCATTGAGAAATATTATTTCAACTTTAAATAAAATAGTGTTCAGTTTCGAGTAACTTATTAAGATGATATTGCTTAATCCCGTTCATGGACGAGCTTCAAGTAGTTTAGCTTTGCCATTGATACCGTTGTAAATCTTGATGGTATACAAAATGATTGCAAATTTGGTACCTGTTGCTCCTATTCTCAAAGAAAGATCATAAGATTTAAAATGGGGAAAGGTTGACTTGTGCCTCTATTCGTCTGTTGCTATTTCAATTTCACGTGATTTAAACTTATGATCAAGCTAGATGTCATGCCCTTCTATAGACGTCCTTTTGAAGAATCAATTCCTAGTATTTGACTTAATCTTGATGAAATTTGAGATCCTTCTCAAAACTTCTGCCCCATTTATTGACTCAGAAAAACCTTGTAGTTCTTCGCAAAAGGAATTTTTGAGGTCGCCTAAAAAATGTTTCCCCAGCTCTGTGGAAAAGCTTGATCTATTGGAATTTTTGAGATCCTCTCAAAATTTTGCCCTAGTTGGTAAAGAAAAAGGAAAAGAAAATTTTATTAAGATATAGACCGAGTCCCACAGAGACGCCTATGTATCCCTCTTAAACGGGAATCAGGTCCAACGTAGTTCAGAATATACGTAGTAAAAAAACTTCAAATGAGGGAATAAACCAAGGATAGCTCTCAATTTCAATATCCTAAGTAGACATCAATGTTCAATTCGGGTGTATCACCTTCAAATCGATCAATGCTTGAATCTTATCCTTCATAGCTCGACACTCTTCTGTGGTGTGTCCTCTCATCCCTGAATAATAGTCGCAAATCTTATTATGATCGAGTCATTTCGCATGTGTATCCATCACTATTGCAGGAATTGGAGTGATATAGCCGGCAACCTTTAATCTTTCATACAATTGGGTTATAGGCTCACCCAAAGGAGTGTACCACTTGGATGAACTCGTTCGGGGCCTCACAGGCTGGTGAGATGGTTGATTTGGTGGATTTTGACAAACCGGTGACCTTTGGAATGTCGGCAGAGGAAACTGAAAATGTGTAGGTTGTGTATTATGGACAGGATAAGTAGCAGGGTTGTAGAATGACACTGGGTGATTGTATGTTGGTGCTGGAAATGGAGGCACTTGGTATATAAGTGAAGGTTCTTGGTAGTTCCAAGGAGCTTTCAGTCCTTCTATAGATGATACGACATTCATCTCCTTCACATTCTTGTTCTCAGTGGTTTTTCCAGACTTTGAAGTCTTTCTAGCTTCTTGCAATGCTCCCCAATCGATAATAGTAACATCTTGATATCGTCCTCAATCTTTTCGCCTAATTTGATGATTTCGGCGAAGCTCTTCTCACTAACTAGCAATAGCCTATCATATACTTGCGGGTCCAAATTTCGCATGAAGATATCCTTCATTTGTACCTCCTCCATTGGAGGTCACACTCTAGCGGCCTCAGACCTCCAACGGGTTGCATATTCCCTGAATTTCTCTGTAGGCTTCCTTTTCAAGTTCTAGATGTAGTGCAAATCCGGTGCATTCTTTGTATTGAAACTGAACCGCTCTACGAAAGCTGCAGCCATATCAGTCCAATTAATTCATTTTCTTGGATTTGCTCTACGTACCAATTGAGGGCATCTCCAGTCAAACTTCTCATGAAGAGTTTCATTCTTATCTTCTCATTTCGTCCCACTCCTACCAGCTTATCACAATATAATCTCAAGTGGGCCCTTGGATCACCGGCCCCATTAAATAATTCAAACTTAGGAGGTTTGTATCCCTCTGGTAGTTCGACATCAGGATGTATGCATAAGTATTCATAATTTATACCTTCTATCCCCTTGTCCCCTTCGATATTATGTATACAGTCGTTCAACTTTTTGAGCTCCGCGGCCATAGACTGTATCAAGCTATCTTTCTCAGAGAGTCCAGATTCTCCTAGGTGATAAGTGACCAGAGCAGTCTCAATGTAAATGGGGTTTAAGGTATGATTTCTGGGAGCATGGGCGTAAGATATGTAGGAGGTGGATAGGGAAGGTAAGTGATGGATGTGACTTATGGTGGGTGGTCCTTGTGGGACAACTTGGTTTTAATATACATTTGATGAAGTTGGGTATGCGTTGTGTGGATAATGTATGTGATTTTGAGGAAGCGAGTAGGCATGACTAGAATTGTTTTGAGGATATGAGACTTGATAGGATGATAGAGGAAAACTTGTAAGAGCGACATAAGGCTTGGTAGGGGCATGAACCTCGATTTGTGGTTCCAACGAAGTCTTTAATGAGACCGACAAGTTGGTTGCATTACGAACTTGGGATAATTCTCCTTGAAGTTCTAAAATCCTTTATTCCATCCTTAGTACCACATCATTATACTCAGGTGGATACCTCCTCTCTAAACTCTCTGCAGAATCTCTTGGAACGTTCATATCAATTCTGTCTGCTGAACTGTTGCTGTCATTCATTTTCTCCCTTACCTTGGTGAACCGGCTAGGAGAAGGATATAGCGCGCGGTTATGCACAAATCAACCTTAGGAAAGGGATAATAATAATAATAAATAAAAATAAAAACAGGATTAAATTAGTAATGAAAATCAAGCATAATATGAAATAAATTAAAGGTTAAAGAAAATAGAAACATTGATGCATTCCTAATTTTAGGAGCCTCTTTCGTGTTAGAGGTAGGCCTAGCGCATTTTGAAAGACGAATATGCCATAATGTATCATTCTATTTGCTACACTAAAATTCTAAATACATAAAATAATATAAATAAATTATTGCTTTATTTACATCATGAGATATAATAAGAAAATAAAGATTACAAAAAGTAAAGTTATAGCCTAAACGGAAAAGCTCTTCCTTTTTTGGCTTCTTCCTGGCTTATACAACGTGAACTTATGCTCAACACCTGTATCATAAATTGTTAGTTTTACCCTTCCCACCTAAGGAGAAAATAGTCTATATTTTTATGCATATTGACCTCTCAGATAAAAATGCAAATAGACATGATAATATCCTTTTCGAGACTACAAATCTCTTTGGACTTTGGGTAAAGTCAAACTAATGGTCTTAATACACGAAGGGTATCAAGACCTCCTAAGGATAATGCATGCATGATTTAAGACAAATTCCTAAGAGTTGGGTGGACACGAACTAACAGATTTTCTTATGCGAGAAGGCACATGATCATATGGTAGTAAAACTATCCATTCACCCCACATATATGCCAACTTTCTAAATAGGCTTTTTGAAAGGATTTTGAAAAAGTGCAAAGCACAACTCGCGTGTACAGTGTGTGATAGTGAGAAGTTCCCAAATAGGAGAAAGTATGAGCAGAATGACAATTTACAAAGCAATAATAATTAACACATAAAAAAAGCGGTAACACAATAAACAGTTAGGAAAAATAATAAAATTTTAATAAAGCGATAAAAATAAAATAAACATGTCATAGGTTATTTCAAATAAACACATAAAGAGAGAGTTAGAAAGGATTAACGTTAAATAATAACATTAGATAAGAACTACAAGGAAATAAGAAAGGAGATTAAACACACACTAAATAATTTAAATAAATAAACAAAAAAAGGGACTAAGGGGGAAGGATTAAATATTGAAGAATTTAATAATTTAAAAAAGGAAGCAAATAAAGGGAATAAGGAAAAGGGTTTACATGGAAGGAAATAAATTAACTTAATAGAATAACAAATCCAATTAAACATATGCACTTGAAATTCACATAAGTAATGAAGGCGTCCTTTTCAAGAATATAAAAAAACTTTGTGACACAAGGTAAGTTCACTATTAGTCTTGACGCGCCATGGACGTCGCAACTTCTTAGGCATGATGCATATTCCTTAGTAAAGGATTACACGGTCAAGCTCTAAGAATAAGAGTGAGTTTAAACACGGTCCCCTCAAGAGGACAACTTGAGAGTGGGAAAGTTCATGGTTGTCGATGCACCACTGATCGACCAATCCATAAGACATTTCTCGACATAGGTATTTTAGAAATGAACGTCCGTGTGACCACGTAACCGTTCTAAAAGAAAAATAAAGGAGGTTCCAAATGGAGGAGTATATGAGCGAAAAATATGGTTATAAAAAGAAATGAAAAGTAGCACATAAAGACGATAATATAATAAACCATTCAAAATAATAATAACAACAATAATAAACATAATAAGTTATAGATATGGATAAGAAAATAATGGGAACAAGGAAAACATATATACATGAAATTAAAGTACAATGAAATAGAGAAGATAAGATTGATTTTAGACAAGGTTCCCTCAAACAGGCAACTTGAGGGTGAGAAAGTTCATGATTGTCGATGCACCGCTGATTGATCAGAGACATTTCCCAACACAGGAGTTGAAAGTGAACGGCCGTGAAACCATGCAACCGTTATCAAGTGTGTGCGTGAGACAATTAGAGAAGCAAATAACATGAAAATATATCAAAAAAATAGAATGTTAGTCATACAGTATTTAAAAAACAATATAGAGAAATAAGAAGTTCAATTATAGAAGAAAAACAATTATAGCAGGAAGTAAATAAAAACACAAAATGAAATATGGAAATAAAATCACATAAACAGGGTAAGAATCAATTTTTTTTTTGAAAAAAACAAGATACGGGAAAGCCAATCTTATGGACCTTAAAAGAACAAACATAAATAAAATATAAAACCCTATATAAGAACGAAACCGTTATGGTTAGAAACCTAAAATCCCCAGCAGAGTCGTCATGCTGTCGCGCCCCATTTTTCTCGCGAAAAGCGGAACTCAAAATGTGACAACTCTTTTAGGATTTAATCAAAGAGAGTCACCACCTAACGAATTATGGTGCGTTAGAGCACCGTATTAACTAACTACAGATAACTCTATTTATTAGTCTAAATCACCAAAGATCGGATAAGGGTTCAAGTTACCTCGAAAGGAAGGTGTTAAGCACCTTTCAGGTCCACAACGGTGGGTCCCTTCCGGATTCATTATTATGTGGGTTAACTAAGTTGGTAAAGAAAGTCAATTATTTTTATAAAAAAAACTAATTTAACTATGTAATCAGACAAAAAACATAAATAAACAAACAAATTAAAATAAAAATTAAATCATTAATGTGAGGCTGATACAATATTAACTAGGTTTCTTAGCAATTAAACATATAAGATTTATTTTAGGAGATATAAAGGCTCAAACATTACTTAAATTAATTCATAAACTTATGTGATAAGATAATGCAAACTTTAACAAAGCATAAAATATAATATTCCAAAATATTTACTGTAGTTAAATTGACTATTTTATTACAACCTAAATAAATTAAACATAAATTAAGTCATTTACCGAATTAATGCAAAATTATGTGATAAAATAATAATAAAGTTATTTCCTAATTAGGCATATAAAACTTAATTTAAGACAAATGAGTATCTTAATATAAATTAAAATACATTAATTAATATAAACAAAAAAAAGTGATAAACAACTTCAACTTATATACTACACATAAAATATTTTTTATTCAAAAAGGAGAAAATAAGTTATATATTTTAAACTATTTTTAAGTGACACTAAGTGCTTAAGGCAATATTAAATTATTTATTAAATTTACGGATAATTAAAAGGACAAGGAAGTTATGAATTAAAAGAGCCAATACACTCAAATCCAAGATATTTAGACGAGCAAGGAGAGAAAAAAATAATTTAAAAGGATAAAAGAAACATCGTAAACAATATTTTTGTTTACCAACTCATGATATATAAATCTTAATTATCCCAAACAAAAATAAAAGGACAAGAAAAATTATAATTTATAAATTTAAAACGTTTTTCAAATATTGGACAAGCTTAAAAGAGTTAAAAACCAAAAAATATTTGTTGCTTTATAGGGACGGCCACACGATATTATGAATCGTGACCTTCAACCTTAACAACAAGTTAATTGAAGATCGGTCTTAAGTTGAAAATATAATAATATATTTTAAAATTTTAAATAAAGGTTTGAATTTTTTAAAATATAAGCAAATAAATATTTACATATAAGTACACATAATCACTTTTGAAAACTTGAGTTGATGTTGCTTTCGAGGGACAAGGGTCGGCTTAATTTAAAATTTTAAAATTAGACCTCGTAATTTCTTTTTTATTTTCCCATTAACTATATATATTAAGGGATAATATTCATTATATATTTTTAGTTTAAAAGAGAGAATGGACAATAAATTTCATAAAAGAAATAATTTTGTAAGAAAAATGCGAATTTGAAAGAGATTAAAAGAAAGAAAAATCTAAGCACATAACACATAATTTCATGTCCTCTTTAAGAATCCCATTTTTACTATTATTAGTTGTTTACAATCATTACAAATCGATAAAAATAGATAAGTAAATAAATAAAATAAATACATGAAAAAAAAGTATTAAAGTAACTAGTTTTCATATCCCTCTCTTGTCTCGGCGACTCTCTGACGGATCCCGGAGTAAATTTAGAGATGTCTGCTTAAAAGGTTAGATACGACAATAGAAACATAACAAAAGTCTCATACTCATGACCATAATAGACATACTTTAGGCGAACTTAATAAAAATAGGATATTAAGACACATAGTTACAATATGCAAGCCATTGACGAGATTAAATAACAAACTTATCATGTAAGTAACTGACATCTTGCGGAGGTAAATAAATTAAACAGTAAATGACAAAGTAAAAGGAAATAAAATGTCATAAATGCCTTGATCACGTGAATCTCGAAGATTCCGAGCAGTGCTTGTGTTGAGGATGAATAAAGAAATTAGAGTTAATAGAGCGAAGAACGGAGAAGTAATTAAGAAAAAAAATAGTTTTCGGGTTTTCTCCAATAATGTCCCCGTGTTAGGAACTCAGAGAATAAGAGAGATCCCCCTCAAAGAAGGAGAGGAGAGCAATATAAATATTTGAAATCTTAAGAGGAAAAGAGATAATCGGCATTATTAATCAAAATGAGTAAAGGAAAGAAAATATTTAGAAGGGCAATTAAACGGATTGTTTCTATATATGAAATTAACATATCTATCAAAATCAAGTCAACCAAAATACATACTATAGTTATTAGTTAAAAATTAAAGAATACGAGGTGAGCATTCAGAAATAATTAAAGATATCCTTCTATTAGTGGCATTACTCGAAATTATGTGTAGCAGTAAAAATTAACAAAATTAATTAAGTACTAAGACTGTTTCAAATAATTAAAGAAAGGGAAGGGGATATAGATACCAAAAATATCTTCAACTGATAAAAAAAACTAATTATTCAAAATGATCAATCAACACAAATTTACTTCCTTAAGCAGGAAGTGGAATCAATTAGGGGTAAAACTTATCAAAGTTTACCATAAATAAATATATATTATAGCTATTAAGGAAAGAGAGGAAG
Organism: Datura stramonium; assembly: GCA_018107945.1. Classification (NCBI taxonomy): domain Eukaryota; kingdom Viridiplantae; phylum Streptophyta; class Magnoliopsida; order Solanales; family Solanaceae; genus Datura; species Datura stramonium. The sequence continues at coordinate 67,364 of JACEIK010006496.1, forward strand.
CAATTACACAAGCTTCTTTAGACGGAATCAATCTAATAATGTTTAACAAATTAAACACGTTCTTCCAATCAAGGGAAGGATAGAAAAGAGTTATTAACCATATCAATTATATTAATCAAAGAAGGCAGTATTAATTTTGGCGCACAAATATATTTGAACTTACCAAAATATTTAATTACTAAAGTCCACTGCATATATACGAAGTCATAGTTTTATATAATTAGAATATAAAGTTTCTAATGAGTCCGAGTTAAAGAGAAAACAGATTAATCAAGGTTAACGTAAATCAAAACTTAACCAGATTAAACCAATATCAAAGTCATCACACAATTATCATGTGGGAAGCGATCCATTGACGACTTATTGATTCATACCAAACAGGACAAGAGAGTTGGATATTGGAGGCAGTCATACAAACACATGATTATTATATACAACTTGCCATGAATTCAAATAGAGGGGAAAGGGACGGATTGCATAAAACACCAATTATACTAGTGTAGCATTCCATCAGACAGTCAAGTATAAAAGGGGAAACAAATTTCAAAGCGTGAAGCGATTATTCAAACCAAAAAATTTCTTGAGATCGCATTTAGACAAGAAAACGGTATATTGAACATCATCATAGCCCTATGTATTATTCCATAATAAAGACAAATTGAAATGATAAAAAAATCAAGGCTTCAACTATTTTAGTAGATCGAAAAAGTTAACAAGATGCAAAAGAAAAAGAAAAATTATATACTAAAATTAACAAACGTTAAATCTCAAATACTTTGTTTGAATTTAATAGGATAGGGAGAAGAGAAAGGCGGAACAGGGATAGAAAATCATACCAAGGATAAATCTATACAGATCTATTCTAATATTGAGCGTTCTTTTCCTTCAAAATGGGTTTTGGGTTTGGGTATGGCTGCGCGATTCACGGTAGTATTTCGCCGGTCTGTCGGAGAAGAAAGGAGAAGATGGTGGTGAGGGTGTTGTTCATTGGTTGGAGATGGTGGTTTTTCGTTTCTGGTCTAGCCGAAAAATGGGTGGTGGTCCAGTAACGAAATATAGATGGAGACGGGAGAAGGGAGAGGGAGATTAGGTGTTGGAAGGTGTTGGTGCAGCTGGTTGTCGCTGAAGCAAAGGTGAGAGAGAGAGAGAAGATGACGATGGAAGATGGAGGGTGAGGAAGGACTTCCGGCTTCTCGCTGGTCGTTGGTCGGAGAAATAGAGGTGAGAAAGCAGTGGGTTTTGAGAGAGGAGGGGAAAGGAGAAGGGGAGGTGCGACTGG
>JACEIK010006496.1:69368-89762 GCA_018107945.1 Datura stramonium
TACATATATAAGCAGCGTATGACGAGCATAGGGAGGTCAAAATTGGGTGTCAACACACTCAAATAGAGTCATACTGTCGACGAGTATGTGGAAACCCTGTAATGAAGTCCATATTGATCTCCTCCCACTTTCAAGTAGGATACTAATGTCTTGAAGCACACCTTCAAGTCTTTGATGTTTCACTTTCACCTGTTGACAATTCGAACACTTAGCTACAAATTCTCCTATGTGCCACTCCACCAATAGACTTTACGAACATCATGGTACATATTGGTGGCAGCTGGATGTATAGAGTATCTGGAACCATGAGCCTCATGTAATATCCGATCTCTCAAATCATCAACACCCGGAACACACAAATGACCCTGATATCGAAGCACACCATCTCCCCCTTTGGAGATGACTTCTACCTTCTGATTCTAAACGACTTCCTTCAACTTTACCAAAATAGGATCCTTGTCTTTCCTAGCTTTAACTTTGGTCACTAAAGATGATTCTAAACCATTCTTAACAATGACACCACCATTTGTTGAGTCAATAAGGCGAACTCCCAACCGTGCAAGCCGATGCACATCTTTCACCAACTCTTTTCTCTCCTCATCTACATGGGATACACTCTCCATGGAAAGCCTGCTAAGAGCATCTGCCACCATATTTGCTTTATTCGGATGATAAAGGACACTCATGTAATAATCTTGAATAATCTCCAACCACCTTCTTTGACGTAGATTCAGATCCTTTTGGGTAAACACGTATTGTAGGCTTTTATGGTCCATAAATATATCTACATGGACCCCATAAAGATAGTATCTCCAAATCTTCAAGGCAAATACTACCGCCGCCAACTCGAGATCGTGAGTCGGATAGTTCTTTTCATGAACCTTAAGTTGACTGGAAGCATAGGCTATAAATTTACCTTGTTGCATGAGTACAAAACCAAGGCCATCCTCGAGGCATCACAATATACCACAAACCCATTGGTGTCCTCGGGTAGGGTCAACACCGGTGCTGAGGTAAATCGGGTCTTCAACTCTTGGAAGCTCTTCTCACAGGCCTCCAACCATTGAAACTTCACTTTTTTCTAGGTCAACTTAATCAACGGTGCTGCAATGGACAAAAATTATTCAACAAATCTCTGATAGTAACCAGCTAAACCCAATAAACTCCTGATATCCGAAGGACTAACTGGTCTAGGCCAATTCTTCACCGCTTCTATCTTTTGAGAGTCCACCTGTATGCCCTCACTTGACACCACATGACCCAAAAATGCCACTGAGTTCAAAACAAAATCGCATTTACAACTGGCGATCCTAAAGAGTCTGTAGCACCACCCTCAAATGAGCGGTATGCTCCTCCTCGCTCCGAGAGTATATAAGGATGTCATCTATGAACACAATCACGAACATATCCAAGTATGACTTGAACACCCTGTTTATCAAATCCATAAAATCTACAGGAGCATTCGTTAGTCAAAAATACATAACTACAAACTCATAGTGATCATACCGAGTCCTGAAGGTTGTCTTCGGAATACCACTCTCCCGAACCCTGAGCTAATGGTATCCGGATCGGAGGTCTATCTTTGAAAAACACTTGGTACCCTGAAGCTGGTCAAATAAATCATCAATCTTGGGTAGAGGATACCTGTTCTTGATGGTAACTTTGTTCAATTTTCAATAATCAATGCACATATGAAGAGAATCATCCTTTTTGCAGACAAAGAGAACTGGTGCACCCCATGGGGATTTTCTAGGTCTAATGAAATCATTGTCTAAGATATCTTTCAATTGCTCCTTCAACTCTTTTAACTCGGCTAGACTATTCTGTAAGGAGGAATAGATATAGGTTGCATATCGGGAAGAAGGTCAATACCAAAGTCGATCTCCCGTTTGGGAGGGATTCCCAATAAATCATCTAGATACTCACACACTACAGGAACTGACTAGATAGTTGGGGTTTCGGATGTAGCATCCTTAACCCTAACTAGATGATACACGCAACCCTTAGAAATCATCTTCCTGGGCTTAAGGTAGGAAATGAAGCGACCTACAGGCACAAATGAACTACCCCTCTACTCTAGGACTGGCTCACCCAGAAATTTAAACTCTACTGCACGGGTTCTACAATTGACTGAGGCATAACATGCATGTAGCCAATCCATGCCGGAGATAATATCAAAATCGGTCATGGCTAGCTCTACTAAATCTGCTGAGGTGACTTTCTGAAGGACTGTGACAGGGCAATTTTTATATACCCGTCGAGCTATAACTGAATCATCGATTGGAGTAGAGACTGAGAAGGGTTCTGATAAGATTTCGAGACTGACTCCGATACTACTAGCAGCATAGGACTTCACAAAAGATAAAGTAGCCCTTGGATCTAATAATGCATATACATCAAGGTGGAATAATCGTAACCTACTAGTGACTACATCTAAGGAGACCTCCTGCTCCCGATGAGATGCTAGGGCATAGAATCTGTTTTGACGCTGACCACCACCTGCACTAGTAGATGCCCCCTGGTGAGCCAGGTGTGCTGGTGGAGCTGCTGAACTGGAGGCTGGGCCTTGGCCCCTCTCATGACCCTATCTGGCTACTGGGCAATCCCTAAGCATATGTCCGGGCTTCCCACACCCGAAATAAGCACATGAACCTACTAAGCACTGACCCACGTGTCTCGGGCCACATCTGCTACACTCTAGAGTGTTGAAGTCTGCGGGTCTGCTACTCTAACCTCTAGAGCCTAATGCTCGTCCCCTCTGATCGCGCCTGGATCTAGATGGCACACTCATAGATGACAATGATGGGGCTGAAGATCTTTGGTGGGACTGCTGACGGTGCCCACCAAGTCTCTGCTGGGAGAATCCAAAGCTATCAGTCTTGGCCTTCTTGGCCTCTATCTCCCTCTCACACACCTATACCGCCTCCATCTGCTAGGCATACAGAACTATCCAAGGAAAGTCAATGTCCTTATGAAGCATCGCGTTTCAGAAATCCTTGATGAAGTAGTTTTATATACCATGCACGAACCGACTCACTCGGGCTCACTGATCTGTCACCATCTCAGGTGCATACTTGGATAGAGAGTGAACTCCAAGGAATACTCCTGAACTGTCATCTTTCCTTGCTTCAGGTTCACAAACTCGACTTCTTTAATCTCCCTCATCTCACGAGAGAAAAATTTATCCAGAAATGCGATATGAAACTCATCCCAACCAATAGGGCCTGCTCCAAATGCCCCTCCATTGCTTGAACCAAATGTGCGCAACCCCTTTCAACTGATACGAGGCTAGATCGACGCACTCCTCTCTAGTCACCCTCATGATTTTGGTGATCTTCAGAATATCATCGATAAACTCATGTGGATCCTCATCCACCTTTGACCCAAAAATTTCGGAGGGTTCATCCTCAAAAAATATCTGACTCGTGCTGCCTCCGCATTCCCCTAAGGGACATGCGCTATTGCCTGTTGATTGACCTGAGCGGTCAAGGCTTGAGCTAGCATCTGTATGGCTGCCCGGAACTCTGTGTGGGCAACCTACTTGGGTACACGCTCCTCATGGGCTGGTGGGCCTACTGGTGCCCATCCCCATTACCATTCTCATGGCCATTTTCATTCCCATTTCTTCCTCTGTTAACTCGGCGAGGAGGAATGATTCTGCAAACGCGTATAGCACGAGTTAGAACGATAAAGACATTTCATCGCACGACTTAGATCATGAATGAAGGGAACATTTTCTAAAATGTCTCGTAGCCTCTTTTTTCTAAGTGTCGCGTGCTTCACACCCATAAAAAAGACTCTACTTAACGTGGCTTTCAGACACCCTAGGACACTTCAAAATCTAAGGCTCTGATACCAAGTTTGTCACGACCCGAACATAGGCTCGGATCGAGACACGAGATAAAGAAACCCAAGAGGCTCCAAGTCGACCCATGACATTAACATGATATCTAAAATCAACATAATCAAGCGGAAGTCTATCATATATATAATAAAGTGGAAGTTTGAAAATATTACAACATCTGAATATATAACGCAAGGCTGAATACTGAATACATACTATGTATGAAAAGCCTCTACCACTAACGAGTTGATGGGACAAGATCCCAACTAATTCACTATAATCTGAAACTGAGAATACTAAATACAACTGAAAAGAAGGGCCCTCGAAAGATGAGGACTCACCGACTCTGGCTGGAAAGTGTTAATACTGCATATCTGGCTATTGACGGGACTGAACCTGAATATACGAGCCTGTATCATGAAATGATACAACATAGAGTATGCGGTCAGTACGTGAAATGTACCGAGTATGTAAGGTAAGTAAAACCACTAAATAAGTAAAATCATAAATCATGCATATCATAAACATAATCAAGATAAGATTCTGAGAGTAGCTCTTGCATGTTATATTCTGAAATCATGATCTGAACATAACTGAATATCATAATTGAATCGAATGACCTAAAGCTGAAAATTGATAATCATGAATAAAACTGAACATTGGGTCAAACCTGCTGAAACATAATAACATGACTGATGAACATGCATAACTGAAATCATGAGGAACAATGGGAGATTTATCATATAACCGACATCACCACGATAGAGCTTACTTGGTCTCGACTATCACACTCAAATGGGCAGAGTTGTCCAAAGCCTTGCCAGGGCTAAGGACGCTACTATGATATCGATATCAAGTTGAAGGCCCCTTGGAGGCAGGGGAAGCTCACAAGAGAGGTGCCAAATAATATGAACATACCTACGTTGGCGTATAGTTCTGAGACATAGGGTTGACTGACCCTTAGCCTACTCGGTGCTAGACATTTCTCCTAAAAATATGCATATGCTCTCCATTATTTTTCAACAATGTTGAACCATTATCTAGTGACGAAGTTGACTCATAACATACATTCATAAATCTAAAATCATAACATGACGAGCCTTGGGCTCAAACATACCACAAGTTGAAATAGTGGGAGTCTAGTCTCCAAAATCCATGTGGTAAGCTAATAACATGAAATTTAGATAAATCGTGAAACATACTTGATCATATGGGCTTGCCCAATACTTAAACATGCTTGACATAGACTTGATCATTCAAAAACATGAACATAGGTATGGGTAATTCTAAATCATACGTTCTTCATATACATCTCGTCATGTTTGAATACATATATCATAGATCTCAACTTTCATGAACTTCCATGGATGGGAATCATAATTTGTAAAACATAAAAACATAATTTATAATTAAAACATTGTAAAATATTCTCATTAATCATAATTCAACATTCGAAACATGCTTAGATCACACCCATGATTGATACTTAGGAAATTCACAAGTTGAGTTAAAACCCCATAGATTCATCAGCTAAAATTTTATGAAATTGAAGAAGGATTGGGAATGGGTGCGGATGAATACACCCATTCAAAACCATACATACCTGTAGAAATATTATTTCACAACTCTCTTGATCGCCCAAAGGAAATTTGGGGAAGAACTTGAGGAATCTAGACTTGATCACCCTTAGGAGCTTCTAGACTTGCATGCATGGAAGTGAATAGGCTTAGAATGAACTTACCCCTCTTAAAACACACTATTCTGAGCTTAAAATAACGTAGGCCTTAGAAACTTATGAATTACGGAAAATCCCTTAATAAATTCGCAGGAAATTGCACACTGCTAGTCCCAACGAGGGACTGGACGACTCATGCCCTAGACCATGACTCATGGTCTGCTTCTCTTTGCCTGCACTGAAACTTGTCAACACTGGTCACCATAAGGGACACCACGACTTGTGGTGTACCCTAAGACTCATGGTGTCGACTCGTTAGGGACACTGCTAAAAATATTTATCCTTCAAACCAACCACTGACCACGACCCACTGGACGACTCGTGGTCTCACTCGTGGTTAAACTCAAGCCCAAAATTCCAACCAATTCCACCCTCCTCCCCATGAGTCACTTAACAACTCGTGGTGCACCCGACAGGTCACTAACAATTCATCCTTTGACCTGGTGCAAAAAATTCTGTTTCCTCCATTTCAACTCCCGGGTGTGATCTTAGGGTTTTCGAGGTATTACACATCCGCAGACAGATGGCCAAGCTGAGAAGAACATTCAAACTCTAGATGATATATTGAGGGCTTGCACGATTGATTTCAAGGGCAGTTGGGATGATCACCTACCTCTGATCGGGTTTGCATACAACAACAGCGATCACTTCAGTATTTAGATGTCCCCATTCGAGGAATTATATGGAAAGAGATGTAGGTCTCTTATAGGGTGGTTTGAGGTTGGTGAAGCTATCTTAATAGGGCCTGATTCAGTATATGAGGCCATGCAGAAGGTTCAACTTATCAGACAACGGCTGAAAACAACTCAAAGTCGACAGAAATCATAAGCAGATGTGTGGAGAAGAGAGCTAGAGTTTGTTGTAGATAATTGTGTATAACTGAAAATTTCATCTATGAAAGGGGTGAGGTTCGAGAACAAAGAGAAACTCAGTTCCTGCTATGTTAGTCCTTATAGAATCTTGAGGCGCATTGTCAATGTGGCCTATGAGTTGGATTTGCTTGCGGAGTTAGCATCGGTGCATTCAGTCTTCCATGTGTCTCTATTAAAGTAGTGCATAGGTGATCCGATCTCAATTGTTCCTCTAGAGAATATTGGTGTAAAAGACAGTCTTTCCTATAAAGAGGTCCCGATGTAGAATTTGGACTATTAAGTTCGTAAGTTGAGGAATAAGAGGTCCCAGCAATGAAAGTGCTATGGAGGAATCGGCTTGTAGAGGGAACCACTAGGGAAACCGAAGCAGATATGATGGCTAAGTACCCTCACCTTTTTTCTTCCAACTCAGTTTCAGCATCAGGTACCAGTTTCCCCCTTAGTGCTATATTCAGTTTCATGTCAAGTCCCTGTCTATCAGTTCCTTTCATGTCATAGCATGTGTGCATACTTCATGTATTCAGTTCAACAATATATCTCAGTTCGGGGTCAGTCACTTTGTCAGTTTTCATTCTTTATCTTTTCACTTGGGATTGCAGCTCTTTCCTTAATCTGTCCAGCCTAGTTAGCCTTCATTCGAGGATGAATATTCTCAAGGGGGAGATAATGCAACACCCCAGATCTCGTAGTGAGTGCTCGTAATAGAAGAATAGAAGTTTCATAGCTGGTGCAGGAGTGACGAAGGAAGTGATAACCCCTCACACCTCTGACGGTGGAGTTGACGACCGTCAGTCATACAATGGACCATCACCTGTCCCGTCAAGGTATGATTCCTCTAGCCTATCGGCGACGGAGGTTTCGACAGACCATCAGGTGAGTGACGGCCTATCATGGTAACCGTCACTTAGGCCAAAATTTTAGGTTGTTCTGTTCAAAGAATGAAGGAGGACCAACGGACTGTCAGGTGAGTGACGGACCATCACAATGGCTATCGCTTGGGTGAGATTTTCATACTCTTCTGTTTAAGGGGGGCGACGGAGAAGATGACCCGTCAGACTGGCTATGGCTCGTCACCTAGGTCGTCAAACACACAGTGACCCAGAAATCATAGATTTCTTATATTTTATCCAAGGGTATTTTCATATATTCTCACTCTTTTAAGTCCTAAACTACATCATTTTTAGAATATTTTCTTAGAATTTAGAGGGGTTAAACGGTTCTCCTCCCTCATTCTCTACTTAGACTTTCAGAATAGCATTCATAAGAATTACGGAACTTCATCAGTTGCAGAAAATTCAGGCTTCTTCTTACGAGATTCTTCCTCCAGGTATGTGAGACTTCAACAAGGGTCTCCTTTCACCCTTGTGTCCCAAGATTTCAGTTACCCTAACCTTGAAACATTAGAAATCATGATCTAGGGATTTTCCTACCAACTATTGAAATTTCCTACTTCTCTATGATGATTAGAATTTTAAGCACTCATGTTAGTATTTTCAGTACTACAGTATGATTCACATGATATTGAATTTGTGCTAATGTTCTCATGAAATTGTAAAACGTTGCTTTATAGTGTTTCTGCTATTTTTAGTATACCCAGTAATAGTAATAATATTAGTTTATAAGTATATTCAGTATCCTTAGCTGTCAGGTCCTTTAGGATCTCAGGACACTTCCAGATAAGTAGTTCTGACCTAACCTTAAGACAGCATTTCTAGCTATCAGTACAGTTCGGTATTTATATATGTACATCTGTGATGTGTTTTCAAATGGGAGTAGTACTTAGCACCGAGCAGACTGGGTTTCAGCGCACCCAAATTTCTAGAACTACGTGCCACCGTAGGATTTAACTCAAATGGATTTTATAGTTAGTGATCATATAGCTCAGTTACCGTACCCTGGCAAGGTACGGTTGGCCCTATCGATGGGGAGTCAATATCGAGCTTCAAGTCTAACTCATGTGATTATATGTAGGATAACAAGCACTCCCACATTATAGTACAGTCATAGTTCATAATCCAGTCTTACAGATTTCAAATATGCTTATGACTTTAATTTTAGACTATCAGTTTTTATAGTATTTTCTATGATCTCCAAACTCTTTCAGTATTTATGATTCAGACATGGTTGTTGTATGTCATATCAGTCTAGTTTATGTACTATCAACACTTTTCTATTTTATCTGATATCTCACATACTCAGTACATTCCAAGTACTGTTGTATAGTTTCTATGCTATATTATTTTATGATATAGGCTTAAGTACCCAGCCTCAGCATCGTAGTTAGCTTCCCCCGCGAGATTCAGCAGTGTTCTATTGGTGAGTCCTCATCTTTTAATGACCAGAGATGTTCTTTCTGTTTTAGTAGTACTAGATCAGTTTTTCAAACTTGGAGTTAGTTGGGGGGCTTGTCCCAACAACTCATCAATTAGTAGAGGCTTTCAGATAGGGTAGTATCAGTTTCAGTTTGTTATTATCAATTTTGTTTAAAAATCCAGTATTTAACATATTTTATCCTTTCTCATAAAAGACTGTTTTGTACTTCAGTAGTCTATTTAAATTTCTATTATGTAAGTATTATGCTATTCCATGGGTTTGTTTGGGGTCACTTGTCACTCTAAATATCGTATCGCATCCAGGATATAGACTCGGGTTGTGATATTTCAACAAAGTTATAAGAAAAAAACTATGATGTTTGTAGAGCATTTGAAGCCTATGAAAGGATTTTTGTATTTTCACATATTTGATGTTCCAAATAATAGCTTTCATCATCATTTATTATTGATTTTGGTAGCAGCTCTTCTTGTGAGAACCCCAACAAGGTGTTGGCTATATAATCCTTTCTTTAGTTTCTTGTTGGGTTTATTTGATGCCGATATTAACTGTTGAGAGGTCTGATGTCCTAATTTCTAAAGTTTCCCTTTCTCTGTCTTCCCTATTACAATTCGATATGTCTCCTTTATATCTTCCTTCCTCCTATTGTGGGCGACTATGTAATGCAATTTTTTTGGTAGGAGCCACCTTTGCATTCACTATTAAGTTGCTGCTAATACTACTTGTTATAATCCTGATGTTTGCTGCTACTACTTCATTCTTTAAAGGAGGATAAGAGCTCATAATCAATCATGTGCTACCCTTTTCATCAATAGCTAAAGAGGTTACCTCAATGGCTTTAGTAAATAATTTCAGCTCTACAATTATCCATTTTGGTGATTGGTCACTTGTTCAATTGGTGCCTCTGTCTGTGTTGCCTCCTGTTGTGGTGTTGCTTATTGACATTGCATATTTGTTGCTATGGCCATAACGAAAATAATTTATTATATGCATATTAAAATTTTCATGTATTGCTAGGCTAATTAAAACCTCGTTGCATCCACTATAGGAGAATATATCTCCATACAATAATATCAGAATTTTTGCAAAAAATCTTTATGCTACATGACACAGTCCGTATTTTATATCTTATGATTTTATTTTTTATTTTACTTCTTGCACAAGGATCATTTGTACCCCATTGACATTATACCTTGAGGTCCTTGGATTATAAGTCTAAAATATCACTTTTACAAATGAAATAAAATATACCTGAATTGTGTATTTTATTTGAAAAATCATTTACCCATCAATGCTCTTTGACAGATTTAAATTCAAGATTCGCATCTCTATTTATAACGTTAAGTGCTACATTATATCAAAGATATAGTCCGTGCTTATTTAATATCGGTTTCAATATGACATAACTTATCAAGATCTCTTCATTTTTTATTATTTTCAAGTATCTGAAACTTTTCACAAGGTTTTATGAAGTATTATGTCATGGTGCTTTTCTAAAGCACTTTTCTCATTATCATGACCATCTTGATCATTTTCTCCTCTCCTTATTCAAGGAGCTTAATCTTTCGAATCGATCAGTTTATCACGCTTCAGGTGTTCCATAGACTTTATACTTCAAGGACTTCTCATTAGAGTACTTACAACTAGATTATAACATAGGATTAATAAATACGTCCAACAATTGACTTGAATTATCTTTTGAACAGGGATCATACCAATAATAATTCATTATATACAACTTATTGTGCAACTTATTATCATCTCTTCCCCTAATGTTAGAAAATTTAACATTTACCTCCAACCTTATTTGGAAACCTATCTTTGTGCTTGGTGGTGGAGAAATTGAATCATATTCCGCACGTTTAAATTTTTAGATGAGAATTATATATTTTCTAATCAGAACCAATTGTGATAGATGAACCTCGTTGGCTTGTGTGTATAAGTGTTGTTACACATTTAGTAACATATCTCATACCAAATTTTTATTTGGAGTTTTAGTCTCATAACCAATTGGTTAGCTATAGTCGAAGGCATACAATTTATGCTAAAAAATTTGAATATAAACCAACATTATCAATATAATTTAATAGTTTGTAACTGTGCTCTTAATTTAACAACTTGTGCAAGAAACCATGCAAAAATTAAATTGCAAGTTGATACCAAATGTACATGTGACCATAGCACAGATGCATCTATTAAAATCATATAATTGTAAACGGTCCAAATGGCAGGTGAATGAGCCTATTCATTTTTTTTATGTTCTAGAATTGAGGGATTCAATTCTTTAGCATGTATAATGATCAATTTATCATGAAAACAAACAGCACAGGAGAATTCTTGAAGAATATTTTACTTCTTCAATATATAACCACGTGATTCTTAATTATTTTTGCATCATATTTGAATCGGGATGGCCAACCGGTCATGCCAACCAATGTTTCATTCAGTAAACTTCTTGTTCACTTTCGCATGTGATTCCATCATCATGCCCATATTTGTGTACAACAAGCAGGAGGAAAAGACAGGTAACTTTTTACATAAATATTTATAACCCACTTTGATTGTAGTAATATGAAGATTTTGAATCCTTCCATAATTTATAATCTCATTATAATTTATTTTTTAACTTTCATGACCCAGTTGGCCGTGATTGGCACCCACACTAACCTTCTGGTGGGCGAAACAACGATTTCCAATTACTCAACCCGACATCAAACATGAATAAATAAATAGGCTAATAATATAACCAATTGAATCATCAACAAACAAACTTCTCTTTAAAACGAACAAATGATAATTTCTCCCAAGACCTGATTGACATTGCACCAGACGTCTATGTACAACACTAAGAGTTATCAGTCTAAGAAGTAAAAGATTAAAAGGAAAACTGCAATCTCCGAAAAGGAAAGACATCTTCGAAAAGGAGTAGTGCTGCCTTCTTGATCCGCTCACCTTTCAAGTAACTGTTGCCACTTCAAAGGTGAGGACATGAGGAACTTTCTAGTTTGAACTCTGCACACAGAAAAGAAGTTCAGGAGTAGGGTCAGTACGTAACATGATACTGGTAGGCATCATCGACCGACCTTACATAATAACATAAATGCATTGCAACAATAATATAAAACGAGTCTTCAACATCATACATAAGCACAATAGCTATATCATGTACACTATCTCTACACAGGTGACAATCGGTCTGCTCACTGGATTGAGTCTTTCGTTGCAGAGGTCACTGGACCACTACAACGGTTTCGCTGCGGCTGAAGTAAATCCGTTGCAGCGGTACTTCTCGAGGCAGTAGCTCGACTTAGCTGCACCTTCTATCAATTCACCAATTTCGAACAATTTACACATTCAGATATTAAATCAGATTGCACACACAAGCTTTTGACACCAATTCACATCGACTCATCATCACATACATTCCGAGCATTTCATCGCAAGGATAACAACATCAACATCAATTCATTGTTTATCAATTCACACTTAATCAATTCCACCATCTTTAACTCAGATCACAAGTACATTGTTCACACATTCTTTATTGTTGTTCAGAATTGTTAGTAAGCTACAACAACATCATAAAATAAAATCAAGGGTGACATGTCGGGCACACGCCTATGCCATGTCCTCATAACACTCAAACAACAATATCAGTGTACAAATATGCTAGAGGGTCTTATTTTTGCCTTTCCAGTCATGACCTGTAGGGGATTCTAGAAATACATATATTATACCAGCGTGGTACCCGATCTTACTCATATGCTCATCCAAATACTCCCCTCATACACGAGCCACTCAATAATATCGCTCTCTCAGATGCTCCTCTCGGGCACGAGCTTCTCATCTCAGGATATATTTACTATCCTACTCATTCTCCATCCATTGAATATAACAGGAAGCAATATATAAACACTTCCGGATTTACAATCTACTTTCTCACTTGCACAATCATATATTATCAATCATCATGAAATAACGCAAGCATAATTCACTTCACAACTTCCACGTAGTTTTCACCATAGTTCAACATCACTTCATAATACATGATTTTCACAATTTATTCACTAAGGAAATTCCATAACAAATAATATTCGAAGACCAATCACATATTATTATCACACACACATACACATCATTATATAGGGTCTAACCCTCTAACCATAACCTACCTCAATATTTGAATATGTAAATTCAGCTATTCTGCAGGAGTCTTGCCCTTTCTCAAAGCTTCGGAATGTTTGAAATCTACACGAAGTTAGAGTAATGCATTACTTAATCTTCAAATAAGGGTCTAAGAAAATCAAATCCTCCCTTTCAGGGCACTTTAACAAGAAATCCCTCCAATTCAACCTAGTTCTAGGTCTCCATTCCCATCCAACCCATATTTATTAGCTAGGAAGCCTTGGGGAACGTTTATTACTCACAAAACTTCTAATATAATCAACCCATTGACTCCCCATGATTTAGCCTAGTCCACTAACTTAGAGTTTTTTTCATTCAAAACCCCACCATTAAAGGGTCTACAAGCACTTCAAGGTTAACAATATCCAAAATTCGAGATAGGGAATCAAAATCTTACCTTGGAAGAAGAATTCTCTACCCAGGAGGGAATTTTCGCTCTATGACCTTCCTGATCGTGTTTTAGAAATATGGGGTATAACCTCAGAATTCCTACTTAAACCCACTTTCTAATTCCCGTCTTTCGCTGCAGCAGTCGCTTTTCTGCTGTAGTGGACCCGCTACAGCAGTCAAGAAACCGCTATGGTGGATTCGACAATTAATTTTCTAATCCGTTATGGAAGAAATTCGACTGTCACCACTATCTTGCTGTAGCAGAAACCCAACAACTGCAGTAGTCCCCCGAATTAGTAACTACCCAATTTTGACCAATTTTATATTTAGACTATTCCATAGCTTTTATATCCCTCCCTTATCCTGTTTCCAACGCTCTAAGTTCATTCTCTTTCCATAATGACATTCAGGTCATTATACCAGATACCAATTAAAACACCGTTCGGGGACGAACGGTCTATACAAAAAAGGGAGAATACGTACCAGACTCCATGAACAACTAAGGATACTTGATCTGCATATCAGCTTTGGTCTCCCAAGTGGCTTCCTCTATAGGACGATTCTTGCACTGAACCTTTACTGTCGCAATTTTTTTGACCTCATCTTACGAACCTCTCTAGCCAATATCGCTACAGGCTCCTCCTCATAGGATAAATTCTCATCTAGTAGCACAGAGTCCCATTTAATAATGTAAGTCCCATCTCCATGATACTTCTTCAAAATTCATACATGGAACGTTAGATGTACCCAAGACAATCCTGGCAGCAACTCTAGCTCATAAGCTATTTCCCCCACTCGTCATAATATCTCAAACGATTCGATGTACGTCGGGCTAAGCTTGCCCCGTTTCCCAAACCTCATCACCCCCTTCATAGGGGATACCTTGAGAAACACTTGCTCTCCCTCCATGAATTCCATATCCCTCACCTTTTTGTCAGTGTACTGCTTCTGTCTACTATGAGCAACTATTAGATGATCCTGAATTATCCGAACTTTTTCCAAGGACTCCCTCAGCAAATCAGTTCCCCAGGATCTCACTTCAAATTCATCAAACCAACCAATTAGAGACCTGCATTTCCTCCCATACAGTGCTTCAAATGGCGCCATGTCAATTCTCGAGTGATAGTTGTCGTTATAAGCGAACTCTGGTAGTGGTAAGAATTTATCCTAATAGCCCCCAAAATCTATCACACACGCCCACAGCATGTCCTCTAACACTTGAATAGTCCTTTCTGATTGTCCATCTATCTGAGGGTGGAAGACTGTGCTTAAGTCCAACCTCGTGCCCAACTCTGCTTGCAAGTTTCTCCAGAAATGGGTAGTGAACTGAGTGCCCCTATCAGACATAATTGACATTGGCACCTCGTGCAACTGAATCGCTTCCGTCACGTATAGCTTGGACAATTTCTCGGTATTGTAAGTCACCTGAACAGTCAAGAAGTGGGCAGACTTGATCAGTCTATCCACTATAACCCAAATGGAGTCATATTTTCCCAATGTCTTTGGAAGACCCACCACAAAGTCCATCACTATTCTCTCCCATTTTCACTCTAGTATGGGCATCCGTTGAAGTAATCCTCTTGAATTTTGGTGCTCGTACTTCACTTGCTGATAGTTCAAACACTAAGAGACATAGTCAATGATGTCCCTCTCTGCTCCACCAATAGTGTTGTTTCAGATCGTGGTACATCTTTGTGACTCTGAGGTGAATGGAGTATCTCGAGTTGTGAGCTTCTACTAGAAGAGTCTGAATTCTCTCACCAACTTGGGGAACATACATGCGTCTCTTTATTCTCAGGACCCCTTCAGCATCTAACACCGCTTCTTTGGCTTCTCCCCGCAAAACCTCATCTTGAATCTTACCCAGTTTCTCATCCTCAAACCGTCTTACTTTGATTTCCTCTAGCAAGGATGTATTAGCCTCCACTCTAGCTAATATTCCACCTGTTTCAGTCAATGATAATCTCACCAGACTATTTTCCAAAGTCTGAACTTCTCTAGCCATTGGTCGCTGGGTAGCCTTCAGGCAAGCTAGACTGGCCATGCTCACTGATTTCCAACTCAACGCGTATGCCACCACATTGGCCTTCCCTAGATGGTATAAAATGGTGATATCATAATCCTTAAGCAGTTCAATCCATCTTCTCTGCCTCAAATTGATATCCTTTTGGGAGAACACATAGTGCAAGCTGCGATGGTCTGTGAACACCTCGCAACGAGCCCCGTATAAGTAGTGCCTATAGATTTTCAGAGCAAACACCACTACTGCTAGCTCCAGGTCATCATGCATCTTCAACTGCCTCGAGGCATAAACAATGACCTATCTTTCCTTCATTAACATGGCACCCAACCCAGACCGTGAGGCATCACAATAAACAACAAAGTCTTTACCTTCCACTGGTAACACCAGGATAGGTGTTGTGGTTAGCAAGGTCTTGAGTTTATTAAAACTTGCTTCACATTCCTCTGACCGATGGAAGGGTAAATCCTTTTGAGTCAACTTAGTCAGCACCAAAGCGATGGATGCAAAACCAGAGCTTAGCATCCCCTATTAACTGAAAAGTAACAAACTCTACACCATACTTCTCTATCGCCTCCATTTGTGGAGTCTCTCATGAAAGTTGATGATGAACTCATAGGTGTCCTCCACCTCAGTACCGTATAAAATGGGAGACTTCATCTTGGTGAACCTATAAAATAGGTCATTCTCCTCCCCCGTTATCACCGGTCCCACTACCGATCTCGGGAACATGACAGCCTCCGGCAAGTCATCAATTCGATGAGCCACAACAGCTGCATGTTGTATCCCCGACCGTTGCCCCGCAAGAGTTGCTGGTGCTGCCCCTGTACCCACCAGGTCACTCAGGAGATTGAGGACCTGAAACAGAACCTCAGAGGATGTTGGAGCAGCATGAGCTTCTCCCTATGTCGGAACTTCATCTTCCACAACCACCTATTCCTGTACTGCTGGTGGTAGGGAGATGCAAACCTCTCCCTAACTGGAGAAGGATAAAGAACCCCTCCTCTAGAAGTAGCAGGCCTCCGTCCACGACCTCTGCCTCTTCCTCTGCAGCAAATTGCAGCTGCCACTGCTGGTTCGGGTGTTGCATTTCTATTACCTTGGCGCGTGTTCTCACCATTTGAGAAAGAAAAGTTGTTAGATACCAACTTGGATCACCATATATCAATTGGAATCAAGTAATTACACGAAAGGAAGGAAGAAGGGAGTTTTCCTAAAGTCCTGCAGCCTCTCAAAGATAAGTTACGGACTTCTTCACACCAATCCGCGAGACTCTACTAGACTCGTCTTAGTGCAATGAGATCAACGAACCTAGGGCTATAATACCAACTTTGTCATGACCCAGTTAACCGTGATTGGCACCCACATAACCCCTCCGGTGGGCGAACCAACGATTCCCAACTACTCAACCTGACGTCGAACATTCACAAAGAAATAAGATAATAATATAACCAATCGAAGTGTCAACAAACAAACTTCTCTTTAAAACGAACAAACGATAATTTCTCCCAGGATCTAAATGTCATTGCACCAGACATCTACGTACAATACTAAGAGTTATCAGTCTAAGAAGTAAAAGAAATAAAAAGGAAAACTATAATGTCTGAAAAGGAAAGACATCTTCGACAAGGAGTAGTGCTACCTTCTTGATCCACTCACCTTTCAAGTAACTGCTGCCGCTTCAAAGGTGAGGACGTGAGGAACTTCCTGGTTCAAACTCTGTACTCAGAAAAGAAGTGCAGGAGTACGGTCAGTATATAACACGATACTGGTAGGCATCATAGGTCAACCTTACATAATAACATATACGCAATACAACAATACTATAAAACGAGTCTTCAACATCATACATAAGCACAATAGCCATATTATGTATACTATCTCCACAAAGGTGACAACCGACCTGCTCACTGGATTGGGCTTTTCGCTGCAGCGGTCACTAGACCCTACAACAGTCTCGCCCCGATGGAAGTAAATCTGCTGCAGCGGTACTGCTCGAGGCAATAGCTTGACTTAGTTGCACCTTCCATCAATTCACCAATTTCCAATAATTTACACATTCAGATATTAAATCAGATAGCACACACAAGCTTTTGACACCAATTCACATCCACTCATCATCGCATACATTCTGAGCATTTTATCATAGGGATAACAACATTAACGTCAATCATTATTTATCAATTCACACTTAATCTTTTTCACCATCCTTAACTCAGATCCCAAGGACAGAATTCACACACTCAACTCTACTGTTTAACATATACTCGTTCAGAATTGTTAGTAAGATACAACAACATCATAAAATTAAATCAAGGGTGACATGTCGGGCACACGCCTCCGCCATGTCCCCATAACACTTAAACAACAATATCAATGTACACACATATCAAAGGGTCTTATTTTTGCCCTTCCAGTCATGACCTGCGGGGGACTCTAGAAATTCATGTGCTGTACCGGCGTGGTACTCTCTCCCACTAATATGCTCATCCGTATGCTCCCTTCGGACACGAGCCACTCAATAATATCGCTCACTCAGGTACTCCCCTCAGGCACGACTCTCTCATCTCAGGATATATTTACTATCCTGCTCATTCTCCATCCACTGAATATAATAGGATGCAATATGTAAACACTTAGGGGTCGTTTGGTAGGGAAACAAATAATTTCGGATAACTAATCTCGTATTGGAATAACCTAAGATTGTTATCCTACCTTTAATGATGGAATAAGAAATAAATAGTCCCAGGATTAATTTTTGTGTAATTTATCTCTCGTTTGGTTGGGATAGAATCTCCGGATAAGCTATTCAGCGATTAGTTATCCCAAGATTATAGTGTCTCACACCCTCAATGTGGGACAACTAATCTCGGGATTAGTTATCCCTAGATCTTATTTCAATCAAACCTGAGATAAACCATTTAAAAATTAATCCCGAGACTACTTATTCCTTATTCCTCATTGAAGTTAGGATAACAATCCCGTGTTATTCCAACCTCTAGATTAGTTATCCTGGGATTATTTAATTCCATACCAAATAACTCCTTAGGGATTTATAATCTACTCCCTCACTTGCACAATCATAGATTATCAATCATCACGAAATAACGCAAGCATAATTTGCTTCACAATTTTCACATAGTTTTCACCATAGTTCAACATCACTTCATAAAATAGGATTTTCACAATTTATTCACTAAGGCAATTCCATTACAAATAATGTCTGAAGACTAATCACATATTATCATCACACACACATACACATCATTATATAGGGTTTAACCCTCTAACCATAACCTACCTCGATATTCGGATATGCAAATTCAGCTATTCTTCAGGAGCCTTGCCCTTTCTCAAAGCTTCAGAATGCTCGAAATCTATACAAAGTCAGAGTAATGCATTACTTACTCTTCAAATAAGGGTCTAAGTAAATCAAACCCTCCCTTTCCGGACACTTTAATAGTAAAACCCTCCAATTCAATCTAGTTCTAGGTCTTCATTCCCGTCCAACCCATATTTGTTAGCAAGGAAACCTTGGGGAATATTTATTACTCACAAAACTTCTAATCTAATCAACCCATTGACTCCCAATGACCAAGCCCTAGTCTACCAACTTAGAGTTTTCTCCATTCAAAAACCCACCATTAAAGGGTCTACAAGCATTCTAAGGTCAACAATACCTAAAATTCGAGATAGGAAATCAAAACCTTATCTTGGAAGAAGAATTCTCTGCGCTGGAGGGAATTTTCACTCTCTGACCTTCCTAATCGTGTTTTAAAAATAATGGGATATAACCCCAGAATTTCTACTTAAACCCACTTTTTGATTTCAGTCTTCCGTTGTAGCGGTTGATTTTTCACTATAGCGGTCAAGAAATCGCTACAGCGGATCTGACGATTAATTCCCCAATTCATTACGGCGGGATTCCGACTGTCACCGTGGTCTCGCTATAGCGGAAACCCAATTGCTGTAGCAATCCCCCTAACCAGTAACTTCCCATTTTTGACAGTTTTATACTTAGATTATTCCACAGCTTTTTTATCCTTCCCTTAGCCTGTTTCTAGCGCTCTAGGTTCATTCTCTTTCCGTAATGACATTCGGGTCGTTACATTAACCCATGTCTTTAAAAATTAATGAACTTCTTTAGAGAATTACTACAATTCCAATATTATGAGTAATTTCAATTCTCCGAATAATAACACATTAACTCTTTTGAAACTCCTAATTGATTTTATACTGTCAAATATGTTATGACACCATTCATGTGGGGTGAATGTCTATTGTATGCTATTTTTTTCCAATTAGATTTATGTTGTTTGACACAACATAAAATTTAAAAAGATATAAAGACTATTAAAATAGACAATCTTAAACGNATAATATTTATGTGATTATAAAAGTATCTTATTAAAAATAAAATAAAAAATTTAGAATAAATTATTTGTAAATATAAAATTATCTTTTTAAAATAAACTAATAAGAAAATAATATATAACTCAAGCATCTTTAAAGACTAAGGTCTCATTTATTTACACTTATTAGAGGTCTGAATCTAAATGGTTCAGACCTTAGGCTATTACGTGTATTTATTTTAATTAAGATTTAAACACTTATTTCATCTAAACATATCTTAATCATTAGGATCTGGAACAGAGTCTTAATATCATTAAGGTATATGTTTGTGTGGATATTTTTCACCATTATTAATCACCTCTATCATTACAGCCACCACCAACATTACCATCGCCAATCACCAGTCACCATTGTCACTTGCTATCTCTACCACCATTATTAACCGCTATTATAGTCGCCAACCACCCCTGACATCACAAAAACTATTAGTTACCACCACTAGTGTCAGTCATTACTACACATACCACCTCCATCATTATAAATATATTCACTGACTCCACCACCGTTGCGTCATCATTGTCGGTGTCACCTCTACCACTACTACCACTTACTACCATCGTTATGATCAATATCTACTACCAATCACCTTTATCATCACAAATAC
>JACEIK010006497.1:7247-24215 GCA_018107945.1 Datura stramonium
ATGGCCCAGACCTACCACTCCGACCAAGGCACGCAGTTTCCTGGGGTTAGCCGGGTACTGCAGAAGGTGTGTGGAAGGATTTTCCACTTTTGCAGCACCTCTAACTAAACTGACGTAGGAAACAGCAAAGTTCCAGTAGACTGAGGCATGTGAGCAGAGTTTTCAGGTAACCTAGAATGGAGTGTTGAGATATAAAGATCGCCAAGCTACGGTTCATATGAGCTTACCATGGACTGTCCTGATCGGCAGTGGGTTGAAACAGAGAGAATGTCAAACTGAAGATTCATAAAATGGATGGTTCCTACAAATCGTCTGAACTTACAATGGACTGTCCTGTCCGGTCGCCGAAATCATCAAAGAAGAATGATTAAGAGAAGGTTGCATCCAACAAACAGGCAGGATGGGCCGTACCTTCTAAGGACGGGTCATTCTGAGAACCCGTAACTCTAGGATCTAAAACTATATTCAAATGGACAGAAAACAATGGACTGGACCAATGACTCGTAGGATCACACAACGAGCAGTTTTTTTAGGCAAGATGCTAAAAGAAGACAAGTTTGAAGGAAGAAACGACTGGAACAACGGACACTTTAACGGCCCGTTGATACTACCAACGAACCGTGGTACTTGCCGACACAAGAATCCTAGTTGATTTAGGAAAGGATTTGTTTCATGTCTACAAATATTTTATTTAGGTTTATTTTACAGTTTATGCAATTTTACCACTTTGAACATTATTTTTGGGTGTTGTTGACTATTATCAAGGTTCAAGAAAAGAAGTTTACAATTTTGTTGTTGAATTTGGTGGATTAAAACAACATTGGATTTTTGTTCTTTGATTTTGCTGATTTATTCATTATGAGTGGTTTCTTCTACGAATCTTTGTAAGTTACAATTATGATTTGTTCGCTATTTTGTAGTTGTGATTATTCAATTATGAGTAGCTAAACCCATAACTAGGATTATGGGAACCATGATGAATTAACACACACAGGTAAAAATACTTAGTGAATCTTGAAGGGGTTTATGCATGTATTATTTTTTCCTTCATTTTAGTTACTTCTTAACGGTTGCAAACATTGGAATTTGCATTATTCTTACTCACCGGATCGGGGGAGTAATGAATGAAAAAATGGATTAACAACGGATATTTAAGGCTATCATCCCTCATCTATTAGCTTGACCTTGTCAGGGAATAGCTAATTCGATATTAAGGGTAAGGGTTAATTAAGTACACACCCGCATATGGGTCCAGTTGCGTGGTGATAATAATCTAGATTGGGGACCAACCATTTAGGTGAACTTAACTTACCGATATTGCATGCTAACTACCGGAATAGATCACTAGTATAAAAAGCCTTGTGTTTATGAATTCATGGGGCACACAATCCCAACCAACTCACTTATCGAATACAATCGAAATTAAATCAAGAGTCTACTCATTGGTTCTACTACTTTTTATTATTTTGTGTTTCAAACCTTCCACCCTAGGAAATAAGTAAGCTGATAGTATTACCTAAACGCATTAACTAGAGTTATCGTCATATTCCTCGTGAGATTCGACCCCAACCCTGGTTGGGTTCTATATTTGACATCGGCCACTTTATATCTCATTTACAAGGTGTAATTTGGGCAACATCAAATTTTGGCGCCGTTTTCGGGGAATACAACTTAGGCTTTTGTTAATTGTGTTTGCTTTACTGTTGGTCCTAATTTCCTTTTTATTTTTTTATTTGTTGATTTTGTTCTTAAAATGTGTTAGGTTTGTGCATGCCCAGTACTAGGAGCCGAGGAAAATCTTTGTTCCAATTGATCACGAACTTGAACAAACACTGTGGAATCTTAGGAAAATGGCCAACGTACATGAGCAAGGGACAGCAGAAGAAGAAACCTCCAAAATGTTGGCTAAGGAACAAGCTCAAGTATGAGATAGAGAGGCAGAGAGGCTCGCTGAAGAGCAACGCCAAGCTGCCGAAGCTGAGCAAGCTAGAAGGAACAGAGTTCCAGACTAACAGAGGCACTGGTACTTTGAAGATGACGATGATACTGATACTGATGAGGCTGATGCCACTGGAGCTATTGTCCCTCCCCCTTTGCCTGTTGGGGAAAAGTTTGATATTGTCAGCGCAATGATCCAACTTCTCAACATGAAAGTGATATTTGCGGGTCATGCAACTAATGATGTACATACTCACTTGACAAATTTCGTGGGTATCTGCAAAGCATACAAATAAGTAGGAGTGAGTCAGGATGCAATCAGGCTGAGGTTATTTCCCTTTTCAGTAGGGAGTAAGGAAATGTTGTGGTTGGATGAATTGCCATATGATTCTATNTTAAAAGAGCCTTTCTTGAAAGATTCTTTCCACCTTCTAGAGCATTGCAGCTGAAAGATGAAATCTACAACTTTAGGCAGTTGAATTCTAAAGCATTTCATGAGACGTGGTTGCGGTTCAACAAGAAGCTAAAAAAGGTGCCAACCATAGAATCCCAGATGATACATTATTGGAGATATTTTATAGGTCTCTGAATGCTAACACCAAGGAGGTGGCTGATACTGTCTCGGGCAGAACATTCATGAGCCATACTTATGCTGAAGTTGTTGAGGTCCTTGACAGGATAACGAAAACCAACCACGCATGGCACACAAGAGAGTCGAAAGCTCCGGCTGGTACTTGTGCGGTAGGTATGTATGTGGAGCAGAGAAGAAAGGATGAAGAGCGAGATCAGGATATTGTTGAGATTAAAACCATAATAGAGATGCTTGCGAAGCATTTAATAGGAGCTGGGGATAAAAAGGTGAATGCAGTGGGTTCTCAGGCAAGGCCTCGAAAAATGATGGAGGCAAATCAGAATCTGAGGAAGAAAACTATCTGAATGATCAAGGGGCGGGTTTTTGGACCAACACACAAGGGTCTAACAAAGACTCTTGGCGTCAAGGTCAGGGGAACCAAGGTCGGAACTATTACAGAGATAACAACTACAACCGGGGCCAATATATGGATAGGAGCAGAGGCAGAGACAATGGTGACTGGAAAAAGCATGAGGAGTAAAAAATGATAGAAGCAGTCTATATGTTCCTCTAAGGAACCGTGAGCTAGAGTCTAGTGGTTCAAGGGAGAAAGACATGTTTTCTAAGGTACTCAAGAAGATTGAGGCGACAGATGGCCATTTTAAGTAACTCCGCGCTGATATTTTTGGTATGAACCAAAAGGTGGAATTACATGTCATTGCCATTAAGAAGATTGAGCAGCAACTCGATTAGATGTCTATTGCTATAAACCAGAGGCAGAAGGGCATGCTTCCTAGGAATACAGTTCAAAATCTAAAAAATGACAATCATTGCATGGTGGTCACTACTATGAGTGGGAAGGCGAAAGTTGATCCTCTGAGCCCGGTTGTGACTAATGAGATAGTTGAGCTCGTGGTGATTGATGATGATAAGGTGGCAAACTCTGATGAGCAGATTTTGGTTGAAGATTTCATGGATATGACAGCTCCTAGTAATACATAGAAGCATGGGTATGGAAAAGGGAAGGAGAAGGAGGTACCTCAAAAGATCACACCTATTCCTAGACCTCCTCCCCTTTTCCCGCAGAGGCTGAAGAAGAAGGTCAAAGATGGGAAGTATCACAAATTCATTTCAATGCTGAAATAATTATCTGCGAATATCTCATTAGTCGAGGAACTTGAGCAGATGCCCGGCTATGCTAAATTTATGAAATACCTTGTCACTAGAAAGAGGACCATGAGATTTGAACCTACTGCTAACTTGCACCATTGTAGCGCAATAGCATCTCGGTCTCTTGTTCAAAAAAAGAAAGATCTTGGAGCTTTCACCATACCATGCACTATTGGAGCCTTTAATTTTGGTAAGGTGCTATGTGATCTGGGTGCTAGTATAAACTTCACGCCGTTAGCAATGTTTAGATAGTTGGGCTCTGGAGCCCCCAAACCGACTACAATGCAACTATTGATGGCAGATCATACAGTGAAAAATCTGGTAGGGATTCTCTATGATGTGCTAGTGAAGGTAGAGTCCTTTATATTTTTGGTCAACTTTGTTATTCTATACTGTGAGGTTGATTTTGATGTCCCCATTATCTGTGGGTGACCATTCCTTTCCACCGAATGTGCTCTTGTAGAAATGGAGACTGGACAACTGAAATTTTTGTTGAACAGTGAAGAGGTAACATTTAATGTGTGCCGATACATGAAGCAACCAAATGAAATACGAGTGGTCTCAGTGATTGATGTTGTGGAAGTTGAGCTTCCAATCATGCCCATTGATGAGTTAGTGACTATTGAGGATTTAGCAGCAGTTTTGATGAATATTGATGCAGAGGAGATTTATGAGGGTGATGAGATCGTGAATGCACTTGTTGTTATGGGGTCATACACTTATGCTACGAAGAAGATTGATCTTGATCTAAAAAATCATGTGACCCCACCAACTAAGCCATCTATTGAGGAGCCTCCAGTATTGGAGCTCAAAGCAGTCTTATCTCACTTACGATATGAATTTCTGGGGACCGAAAGCACCTATCGGTCATAGTTGAAATTGACTTGGTGGAATGGCAAGTGGAGGATTTAGTCTCCATTTTGAAGAGGTATAAAAAGGTCATTGAGTTGACCATTACAGATATTATTGGAATCTCATCTGGTATTTGCACATATAAGATCCAGCATGAGCAAGACTATATCCCCAGTATTGAGCATCAATGTAGGTTGAATCTGCCTATACAAGAGGTGGTCAAGAAGGAAATTATCAAGTGGTTGGATGCAAGTGTGGTTTACCCTATTGCTGACAGTAAATGGGTGAGCCCAATGCAGTGCGTGCCAAAGAAGGGAGGAATCATCGTGGTCCCAAATGCTAACAATGAGCTTATTCCACTTATACCAATTACAGGTTGGAGAGTATGCATGGATTATAGGACGTTAAACCACTAGACGCAGAAAGATCACTTTCCTATGTCATTCATGGATCAGATGCTAGATGGACTTGCAGGCAGAGGATGGTACTGCTTTCTTGATGGTTATTTGGGGTATATCACATCTCTATATCCCCTGAAGACCAAGAGAAAACCACTTTCATCTGTCCTTATGGTACATTTTCTTTCAAGAGGATGTCATTCGGGTTAGGTAATGCGCTTTCCACTTTTCAGCTGCATGATGTCCATATTTTTTGACATGGTGGAGGACACCATTGAATTCTTTCTTGATGAATTTTCTGTGGTAGGTGATTCATTTGATGATTGTTTGGCTCATTTGAGCAAGGTGTTGTAGCAATGCAAAGAGACCAACCTAGCGCTTAATTGGGAAAAGTGTCATTTCATGGTCAAAGAAGGTATAGTGCTCGGCCATAAGATTTCGGGTAAGGGCATTGAGGTGGACAGAGCCAAGATCGATGTAATTACTAGTCTACCACTTTGTATTTCTATGAAAGGTGTTCGAATTTTTTTGGATCATGCAGGATTTTATAGGAGATTCATCAAGGATTTCTCAAAGATTGAACATCCCTTTTGTAAGTTGCTTGAGAAAGAGGTGAAGTTTGTGTTTGATGATGCATTTCCGAAGGCTTTTGATTTCCTAAAGGAGAGATTGACCACTGCTCCGATCATAGTAGCACTTGACTGGTCCTTACTGTTTTAGATTATGTGTGATGCTAGCGAAGTGGCCCTGGGGGCTTTTTTGGGCCAAAGGCATGAAAATATTTTCCACCTAATTTATTATGCTAGCAAGTCTCTAAATGCATCTCAGAAAAATTACATCGTGATGGAACAGGAGTTGTTGGCTGTGATATTTGCATTCGAGAAGTTTCGGGCTTACTTGCTTGGAACTAAGGTGATAATTCATATAGACCATGCAACTCTGAGATATTTGATGGTAAAGAAGGATGCCAAACTACGGTTGATTCGATGGGTTCTGTTGCTTCAAGAGTTCTATGTTGAGGTTAAGGACCGAAAAGGGACAGAAAATCAAGTGGCGGACCACTTATCAAGATTTAAGGTAGATGTAGCACTTCGAGATGAGCTTGACATAGATGAAACATTCCCTGATGAGAAGGTTTTGGTTTCTTCCTAGGACATCATTCCATGGTATGAGACTTCACTAATTATCTAATGCGTGATGTAGCACCGGAAGATTTATCATTTCACCAGCGGAAGAAATTTATGTCTGATGTGTAGATGTTTTTATGGGATGAGCCTTACTTATTCTGCATATGCGCTGATGGGGTGATTCGGAGATGCGTGCACGATGTTGAGATATTGAGCATAGTAGAGGCTTGGCACTCATCCCCTGTTGGAGGCCACCACAGCGGGATTCGCACAACCCATAAAATTCTACAATGTTGGTACTGTTGGCCAACCATTCACCAGGATGCACATGATTTTGCAAAGCCATGTGATGCATGCCAAAGGCAAGGAGGCATGAGCTCCCTCTTACAACCATTCTTATCATTGAGCTGTTTGATGTTTGGGGCATTGATTTCAAAGGCCTATTTGTGATATCAAACGGGATGAAGTACATACTTGTAGCTGTGGACTATGTTTTGAAGTGGGTGGAGGCAATTTCACTTCCAAACAATGAAAGTAAGAGTGTCACAACATTCTTGAAGTGGAATATTTTCGCTAGATTTGGGACTCCCAGAGCCATCATTTGTGATGGAGGTTCACACTTCTGCAACCGGTTGTTTCGAACTTTACTGGAGAAATATGGGGTGAAACATAGGGTGGAAACAACTTATCATCCATAATCTAGGGGGAAATTTCAGGTCTCCAAGTGGGAGATAAAGACCATCCTAGCAAAGACTATGAATGCAAACCGGACAGATAGATTTCGGAAGCTAGATAATGCGTTATGGGCTTATCGGACCTCATTCAAGGCCCCTATAGGTATGTCTCCGTATCAACTTGTGTATGGAAAAACATGTCATTTTCCGGTCGAACTTGAGCACAAAGCTATATGGGCGCTTAAGAAGCTGAATTTCAATGGGAGTGATGCTGCGAACTTGAGGCTTGATCAGTTGAATGAGCTAGATGAATTTTGTTTGAAAGCCTATGAAAGTTTAGAAATTTACAAACTGAGGATGAAAATTCAACATGACCAAAAGATTGAGCAGAGAGAGTTCAGCCTTGGTGATATGGTGTTGCAATTCAATTCTAGGCTTCGCTTGTTTCCTGGCAAGTTGTAGTCCAAATGGTTGGGACCATTTCCAGTGGTTCAAGTATTCTCATATGGGGAAATTGAATTGGAAAACCATGAAGGCAAACGGTTCAAGGTGAATGGACAACGGGTGAAAGCATACTTGGGAAAGAGCGAAGAAATTAAACTGATCGACCTTTGGGCTCTGGGTGAAGTCTAAGTAACCCGGGGGCTTGTGTCGTGCCGCGATGTTAAATCAGGCGCTGCATGGGAGACAACCTATGGAGGTATCTTTGTGATGTATGAGTAATCAAGATACCCGCGTCGTGTCGTGACGTTAAATCAATCACTTCTTGGGAGGCAACCCAAGTTGAAATTGTACTGTTAATATAGTGATCATAGTTGTTGAAGTGTGCAGGTCTAAGGCAAAAAAAATCCGAATGATTTAGCTCAATTCTGAAACCATGAGCCTCAGAACGGGTCGTTATAAGATGGCAAGACTCATGGTTTCCAATCGTTGCTACTACTCGGAGTGCCCTTTCCCATAGTCGAACAAATGGGAACTCAGAACGAACCGTTCTATGCTCAAATGGATCATGGTATCGCCCGTTCTAACAACTTCCTGCGGGCTGAAATCCATGGAATGAACCTATGCACGCACAATACGGGTCGTTGTGAACATAAATGGTCCCACCTATGTGACTGTAGGTTCCACAGGTAAGTTTTCTAAAACCTCTAATCACGGGAAGAAAGAATGGGTCGTTGTTAGCTTACACGACCTGTTGGACGACTCGTGACAAAAATTAAAGATTCCTATGTCAAACCCGACTCACCTAGACCCATCTTATTTAAAACTCCATACACCTAAATTTAACCAACTTGAAAATTCAACATCAAAGAAAATTTCGACCATTACTCCCTTCCAACAACAGAAACCCAGAAGAAGAACACTACCCCCCAAAATCGGCAAACCCCCATTGCTGACAAGCTTGAGTTCGTCATTACCTGCCAAAGTGAGTTCAAAATTTTTCATTATGCTTTATTTTTTCAAATAAATGTGTTTGTTATCATTACAAATCAAGGATACTTGTTGTCTAGGAGGGAGTATGGCCAGATTTATTTTTTTTTAAAAAATTGAAACCTAAATCAAACCTGAATACATTGCCTAACTAATTTGTGTCGTATGAAAGTGTGATTGGAGTGCATGATGCTTAAGCAACTGGTAAAATTGTGACTCGGAACACATATGGGTAAGTTCAGGCTGTTCAATCCAATCAATAACCCATTGTACCTTACAACGGCTCATTGGTCGGGTCATTGGGACTGCTCAGGGATCCCAGATCTTAGTCTCACAATGACTAATTCAATGGACCGTTGGTTCACCTAACGGATCATTGAAACTAGTCACTTTGTAAAGTCCCGAAACCTAATCCCTCTACTTCCTTGGCACGGACCGTTGTATCTTACAACGGACCATTGTACTTGCTTGTGGGAACAAAGCAGACTTTTAGTAATTTGATTCAACGACCACAGCAACGGGTCATTGTTACCTACAACGATTCGTACTGAAGGTCGTTTGTTTGATAGAACCCCAATATGGTTCGTCCTGTTTTTGTTAATCTAACAATGTGTCTTCTAGGTAAAATGACTTCAACAGGAAACAAAAAGCAACAGGAAGTTGCCGTGCGGAAGGAAATTGCTAAAAAATGGTAGCTCCTTGATGAGTCAGAATCTGAAAGCTCTAGTGGTTCGGAGGTTCACTACAACATTGAAACCTCTAATAAATATCTAGTGGTTACCACTAAGGCGAAGTCTAAAGCCCGGGAAGCTGTAGCGGCTACTGCCTCACCTCCCCAGTCTGAAGAGGGAGGTAAAGAAGCCGAGTTTGATGGTGAACACCCTCCTGCGGATAATGTAGAGGAGGACAATGATGATGCTTAACAGTCAGGGGATAATGATTCTGAGGCAGAGGAGTCTGGTAACAAGGATAGTGCTGCCGAAAAGTCTGACGATCAGGTGGATGAATCTTACCCTGCCAACACACCAGAAGCAAGGTCTAAAAGATAGTTTGTACAGGGCTCCAGGAATGTGTATTATGCAGGGCTCGCTCTTAATGAGAAAGGGAATCCCAGCCGCAGTATTCAAGAAGAGCCCAAGATTCAGATCAATGCGTTGAATGAAGTACTAGAGCTCGAAAGGATCTTCGAGGGCTACAACATATATTGGATGGCCAAGACTCTGGGAAAATACAAAATGGAGATGGTGTGTGAGTTCTACGCAAATTACTACTGCACCTTAGAGAAAAAGGCCCCCGAAAAGAATGCAATTAAGAAGGAACCCGTGCTAGACTCTGTCAGGGTGAGAGTATCCCGATCGACATATCTGAGCGGACCATCACCAGGGTCTTGATGGATGGTGACTATAAATTACCGACTCGAACTACTGAATATGATTACCGAATGGAGGCAATGAAGGGGATTAGAAAATTGAGCACCGAGGACAAAGTGATGCACATTCAGTGGATAGAAAATATTATTGCTGAAGATAAGGACGGAGCAGAATGGGTCACAGGGAGGTTACAAGGCTTCCCTGAATTTTTTGGCCAAGTCATGGTGGTCCATCTTCCGACATCATCTCGCGCCTACAGTGAATTATAATGTTTTAAGCGCAGATAGGGAAGCTTTGGTAGATTGCATTATGTCTCAGTACCTACTGAACATTCCCCAGATTATTTCCATAGAGATTTGGGAGCGGGTGGTCAAAGATCACACTACACTTCTGTTCCCGAGCATGGTTTATCAGCTATGCATGGAGTCTAGAGTGACTATCTTCCCAGATATTGATCATATGATTACAAACATAAGGATGGCATACATAGCATTGATTAAAGATGATCTGAATCCGGTGGCCAGGGTCCAAGTTCCATTTGGTAGACATAGATTGAGTGAGAGTGCACCAAGATGAGGTGAGCAGGG
This sequence comes from Datura stramonium, assembly GCA_018107945.1. Classification (NCBI taxonomy): domain Eukaryota; kingdom Viridiplantae; phylum Streptophyta; class Magnoliopsida; order Solanales; family Solanaceae; genus Datura; species Datura stramonium. Next base: position 17,366 of record JACEIK010006497.1, read on the forward strand.
TGACATATCCGGCCAGGTTGAGCAGTTCATGGAGTTTCCTTCCACTCAAGCTGATGATGCTGCAACAACCATTCTTATTCCATTAGGAACCATGACCCAGTCCATTCCCACTGGATACTTGTTGGTCCTAGAGAGTGACATGAGAAAAATGGCCAAAAGACTGACAATTGCGAAGTGAAAGATTGAAATGTTGCTTGAGCAAGTTAAGTCGTGGGTTAAAAAAGAAATAGAAGATGTAGCACGAGGGTTACACGTGAGGTTGGATGGTTTTGAGGTACGCCTCAACCACTTCCAGTCTGATGCTCACACCCGGGATTGGGACACAATGGAGAGAGAGCTAGCAGTGTGAGAGCCTCCGTGTTAGAGTTTTCATCTAGAACTACTCCACTTTTACCACCACAAGCTTTGTCAGTGATAGGGGAGGACCAAGACGTAGATATTGCTCAGTTCTTTGACCTCGAGCCGGCCCCGCATGAAAAGGGAAAAAAGAAGAGGGCTGCTGAGGGAGTGGAGGATGAGGAAAAAGGAAAACAAAAGAAGGAAAAACAGGCATTGAAAGCTTCCCTCAAAGAAAGATGACCCACCGCCGAAGTGCAAGAGAGAGAGATACTAAAGCAGGTTAAAGGTGTCGGTAGCTCTAGTGTGCGGGTTGTGCTCGAGGAGAGTGGGGGCACATTTAATTCCCCTGTGCAGACAGCTTCAGAGAATGCACAGGCCACAACTGATGCTACTGCTACATAGGTTGGAGTCGTGACTGAGACTCCAGCTTCTGAGGATTCTGGGGTTATATCTGCAGTCCCCGTTGACCAGACCACCGGCGTCTAGGACACCCAAGTATGTCCCTATTCTCATGTTTTACTTTTTGAATGCATCGAGGACGCCGCATGATTTTTTTGATGGGGGTGGGGTAGTACATTATTTTCGTTGAACATAACTCGAGGGTTTTTCTTGTCAGATGTCTTTTTCCTCGGATGTTTTTTATCTAGTAGAACTGGCATGTTTAGGGTTGCTGTTTTATTTTTTGTTTTGGGTTAACTAGAAGAAAAATATGAGGCGTAACAACAGTCAAACAAAGCATGTGATGAACTGATTTTGTGATGTATGTGAAAATGACACCCCTTCTAAATTCTTTTGTGTGAATATACTTATTCTATGAGGCGTGACCAGTATAGATCATTGTATGGCATCATAGGTATTGCTAGGATAATTAAGGTCAAAGCTATGCATGAACCTGGTGGTTGGAACTTAGCCGTGCAATCAACTGCTTGTATGAGTAAGACATAGAGTTAGTTCGGCTGTGTGTGTCAATTTAGAACTTGCCTGGTCGGTCATACCAAGGTATAGGATGGGAAATCAGGAAAGGATCATAGGTCGTTTTTGATTAATAGTCCACTTTAGCCTTAAAAGAACTACCAAATGAAAAATAAATATCCCTTGATCCCAATTTTGAGCTCTAATTGACCTTTCTTTCTGTTAAAACTAATTCACCGTTCTTCTTTGATTATAATGAAGCTTTTTTGGCCCTGGTCCCTCCTTGGACACTGTGAATCTCAACTCAGGCAAATTTCCTAAGTTGAGGGTGGCTATTATAGGGGTGAATAAGAAGACTAGGGTGGAAAATAATTTAGGAATGCAAAGAAAAAGGTGGGTGCGGTGTGCATAATGAAGTCTGAAATTGAAGTAATAAAAAAAGAGAGGGAAAAGAGAAAAAAGAAAAATGAAAGTGAGAAAGGAAAAAAACCAATAAATGGTTGAAAGAAGGAAACCCGCACCCATAGTTCCAAAAGAAAGTAAGAAAAGAAAAAAGCAAGGGAAAAAGGGATAGATGTGAAAAAGAGATTAAGTGGAGCCAAAGTTAGTATATTTCCAAGGAGGTTTAAGTTACTATTCCTATATTTACCATACCCAACCCCGAGCCTACATTACAAGCTGAAAAAGTCCTAGAGTGATCCTAACTCAACCGTTTGAAAACTGAGGTATTAAAAGTAAAGGAAAGCTTATGGTATTGTATGGGCCCAGTTAGAATTTCTTTGTGATCGTGAGTGAGTTCTTTCTCAGTACCAAGATAAACATTGGATGATCATATATATATGGGGGGGGGACTTCTTTGTGGTGAGGGCATGTGATTGCATGGGTTGATTTCTAGCTACCTAGGGGAAATGTCCATTGTGTGTGCTTGGTTGTTAGTGATAATATGATTCCATCCTTTGATTCTATTGTGTCATGTTGAAAAGTGTTGAGTTGTCACACCAAGTTCTATTTTAACCCCGTAGGATGGAGTTTGATTGAGTGAACGTCTTGTATGTTTTGTGAGTTTGGACTGCTATGCATATCCTAGGTTTTCTCTAGTTAAGCGTCGCTATTGGTTGATTTTATTTTGTTTACTTGAGGACATGCAAACATGCTAAGTTGAGGGTGTTGATGTGCCGTGAATTTACGGCACTACCGACGCTTAAAACTCTGTGAATACTCATGACTTTAGGTACATTTATGTGGATATGACGTGTTTTGGTAGTTTTGTAGGTAAAACAGGTCGTGGGAGTCAAAATTAAGAAAAAGGACAAAACAAAGAAAAAATGCCTCAAACGAGTTGTACTAAGGACCGTTGGTCCTTACCACAAGCCGTCCTGGTCAGCTGTTGCAGCCAATTCAGTGAAGTTGTTAAGCAGAGTGTCAAGCGACGGTTGATACCCACAGATCGTATGAGCTTACAACGGACCGTCCTGATCAGCCATGGGTTGAAACAAAGAGAATGTCAAAATGAAGTTTCATGAAATGGATGGTTCCTACGAATCGTCTAAACTTGCAACGGACCATCCTGTCCGGTCGTGGAAATCATCAGAGAAGAATGATTAAGAGAAGGCTGCATCCAACGGACAAATAGGACAGGTCGTACCTTCTAAGGACGGGTCGTTCTGAGCACGCGTACCTCTAGGATCTGAAACTATGTTCAAGAGACCAGAAAACAACAGACCAGACCAACGACTCATAGGATCTCACAACGAGCCATTATTTGTGGCCAGATGCTGAAAGAAGACAAGTCTGATGGAAGCAACGACTGGAACAACAAACACTCTAACGACTCGTTGATACTACCAACGGACCGTGGTACCTGCCGACACCAAAATCCTAGTTGATTTAGGAAAGGATTTGTTTCATGTCTATTAATATTTTGTTTAGGTTTATTTTATAGTTTATGCAATTTTACGACTTTGAACATTATTTTTTGGGTGTTTTGACTCTATCAATGTTCAAGAAATGAAGTTTATAATTTTGTTCTTGAATTTGGAGGATTAAAACAACATTAGATTTTTGTTCTTTGATTTTGCTAATTTATTCAATACGAGTGGTTTCTTCTACGAATCTTTGTAAGTAGCGATTATGATTGTGGGAATCATGATGAATTAACAGACATAGGTAAAAATACTTGGTGAATCTTGAACAGGGTTTATGCATGTATTATTCTTCCCTTCATTTTTATTACTTCTTGACGGTTGCAAACGTTAGAATTTTTCTTATTCTTACTCACCAGATCAAGGGAGTATTGAATGGGAAAAGGGATTAACAATAGAGATTTGAGGCTATCAATCCTCATCTAATAGCTTGACCTTATCTGGAAATAGCTAATCCAATATTAAGGGTAAGGGTTAATTAAGTACATACCCGCACACGGATCAAGTTGCATGGTGATAATCATCTATATTGGGGACCAACAATTTAGGTGGATTTAACTTACTAATAATTCGTGCTAAACGCCGGAATAGATCACTAGTATAAAAAGCCTTGTGGTTATAAAGTCATGGGGAACACAATCCTAGCCAACTCACTTATTGAATATAATCGAAATTAAATCAAGAGTCTACTCATTAGTTCTACTACTTTTTATTATTTTATGTTTCAAACCTTCCCCCCACCCCAGGAAATAATTAAGCCGATAGTATTAGATAAATGAATTTACTAAAGTTCTCGTCATATTCCTCGTGGGATTCGACCCCAACCCTAGTTGGGTTCTATATTTTACATCAACCGCTTTATATCTCATTTACGAGGTGTAATTTGGGTGACATCAATGTATGATGAATTCTTGATGGTATGTGTATGTCCCCTCGTTAGATTCATCATTGACCATAAAACAAAAAGTTCTTCCAATAAATATGTTGAAATACCACTAATTTGCAATATCATATTAATGAAAAGGCTTTCAACATGTGCATATAAGTTTGTGCTAAGCCTATTCAGTATGGTGTGAAAGATAAATACTAGTTACTACTTAGACATCTTACTGATTATGCAGTTATGAAAGTGACTTGATTCTTTATCTAGTTGCCTTAAATGAATCTACATTAATGAGGAATTTCATTCTTTAATATTGTTTAGTTAATATTTTATTAATTTTCTTGTATCTCCAATTACTTGAATAGTCTGCTAATGCTTCACTCTTTTTTCCTCATGGTGTAATCCAGAGCTGGGAGTTCTCAATTGAAACTTGACTTTGACCCAATATATTTAGGGCAACAGCTATAGGATCCCCGTAGCACTCATAGTCAAGTAGTAGAAGATTGGACACTTTTAAGAGCCCAACTGTAACACCCCGGAAGGGCCTACGAATAGACCCGGGAGTTGAAGTTGAAAACTGCAGAAAAACCTGGAACTTGCACCAGTACGACTCGAGGTATGAGTCGTGGTGTGGACCTATGACTCATGACTCATTTTGTGATGAAATCAGGAGCCTGAGGTTTTGTCATGGGTAGTCCTACAAACCGTGGTGAGAAGGTACGACTCGTGGTTAACAGTCGTGATAAATATCTCAGAGGTGCCAAGAGTGAGTCGTCACGAGTCATGGTACGACTCGTAGGATGTAGCAACGATTCATGGTGAGGGGTTGTGGTTAAGTCGTAGTGGTTTGGGTGGATGGTGCCACAGTTGACACTACGACTTGTAGGATGGTGGTACGAGTCGTGATATACCAATCATGGCCAAATTCAAAAAGTTGGGAAAAAGGGTGAAATGACCACGAGAGGTAACCACGAGTCGTGACTTGGTGGTACGACTCGTGGTCGGGGCCAGAACTTCTTTTCAGGAAAATTTCAATAAGGGCAATTTCGACTTTTCTATGCTTTTGAGACCTAAACCACGTCGTTTTGAGGTCAAAATAGGGTCTTTAAGGGATGAAAACTCTTGTTAAGTTTATTTTAGCAATTATAACTGTTAGAGAAGAGTGGGAAGGGTTTCAAGCCATTTTCTTCAAGTTCTTCAAGCTTTCACTTAGGGTTCTTCAAGGGAGTAGGGAATCACGAAATTTTCAGGTATGTGGGGTTTGAATGGGTAGTTTAGTCCCTACCCATGCCCATATCTTCCCGTTTCCTATGTTTAATTTTCTAAATTCTTGCGGGTCTTAACCCCGTTTGCATGATTCCTCAAAAGCTTACATGAACTTGCGATATTATGTTAAATTTTTGGGTTTGAAGTGTTTGGACTGACTTTACTTATATATATTTTATATTTCATGATTTAAATCACTAAAAGTATGGATGTCCAATTATGGGGAAATTTTTAGTGAATTTCATGGTCAAGATGATTCTAAAAGCATGAATGAATTTCTCTTAAATTTTTGAGCATGTCTTCAAGTTCTGATTTCTCATGCTATAATGATCATTTTCTTATGAATTTAAGCATGTAAAGTATGTTTGGAATTATGGTTAATGTCCACATGTCTCTTATGAATAATAACTACGATTTTGGCCGACTCACGGGCCCAATTCCAAGGCTAGAAACACAAATTCTCATATATCTTATGATTTTCATGTTTTCACTAGCCATGCATGTCATGTTATGAATGTTATGAGCATGTTGCATGTTTTGGGAGTAGTACTTAACACCGAGTAGGTTCGGGGCCTAGGTTATGCCTCGAATCTCAGAACTACGTGTCACCTTAGGATTATGCTTGGGACCTCCTCAGTGACTGTCCCCTATGCCCTAGGGGGCCTTCATGAGTGATATCACGCCTTTCATGGCTCATACCCTTAGCAAGGTAGGAACGGCCTCCCTACTAGGGGTACAAGTAGGATTTCATGTGTGCTCATGTGAAGTATGTCGGTTATAAAAATATCCCATTGTTCCTCATGGTTTTGAAATATGTATGATTATGTTATTTTGGCTCAACTTATGATTTATGAAATGTTTTCCCCGCATATTATGACTTTGATGAGTATTTCTGAAAATATTGAGTCTTACGATATACTTATGATTTCAGTTTTATGATCATGATGTCCCACTCCTATAACTTTCATGTTTTTGAGCATTCTTTTGCAGACCTTACATACTCAGTACTTTCTGAGTATTGACCTACGTATTTTCAGGATCCGGTTTGTAGGTTCAGCATTGTCCCTAGCTTATGCCCAGTTCCGCTCAGTCTTCAATGGTGAGTCCTCATGATTCGAGGGCTTCATGTTCAGACCTTGTTTATCTTGTGTTTTTAGACTATTTGGGTTAGTTGGGGTCTTGTCCCTTCATCCTATCTTTATGAATAGAGGCTTTCAGACTAATGTGTAGTATTCAGCCGTTTATGATTGGATCTTGTATTGTTGATTCCTTTATCTCTCATGATATGGTTTTCAGTTAGTTTACAATTTATGAGTTAAGTTTTCTGCTGTATATGAATGAATTCTTGTTATGCTCATGCCATGGGTTGACTCGAGGTCTCTCGAGATTCCTTGTCCCATGTCTACGATCCGGGTGTACTCACAAGTCGTGATTTTATACTAACCAACATGATTAGCATTGTTTTGTAGGAAAAACATGCTTTTGATGAAGAAAAATGACATGTTGGGAGAAATCGAAGATGAACTCG
>JACEIK010006497.1:25871-36541 GCA_018107945.1 Datura stramonium
CTCTCTCTCTCTCTCTCTCTCTCTCTCTCTGTGCCTCTCTCATTTTTTGTTCTCTTTCGCTGCCTCTCTCTCTTTCTTACTCTCTCTTTTTTTTTCTCTGTCTCCCTTTGTTTCTCCGTTACTTTCTCTTTATCTCTTTCTCTCTGCCGCCTCTCCCGCACACCAAATCACCCCAATTGATTTATTGTAGATTTGAATTTATAATATTTTTTTTTGGAGATGATACAAATATATTTTACAAAATAAAAGTGATAGATACACCGATACAACCTACAAATGAATGTTGTATCTGAAAATACGTTTTGGATTTATATTAGTGTATTCAATAATTTTGAGAAAGTGTATGTAAGATACAAGAACAAACGAATACAAGTGATATCAGAGCGAATGAATACAACACTTGTAATTTTAGTTATTTATATATTTGTATACATGTAGACTGTATTTGTTGATACAACCTAAAATTCACACATGAATACAAGTAAAAAAAAGAATAGACGTGATAAAAGAGAAAATGAATACAAGTACAATGAAAATATAAGTGATATAAGAGTGAATGAATATAGTCTCATGTAATTTTAGTTGTTTGTATCTTGTAACACCCCAAAAATTTGTTAGACCAAACCCAGACTTAGCATAAAAATCGTAAAGAAACTAGAAAAAAATTATCTCAGAACGACTCAGACAATGAGTCATTATTGGCAACAATGACCCGTTGTCTGAGGCATTGTCATGCTCATCAATTTTTCATTCAGGAACCAACGAGTCATGGAACGACCCGTTGTGAGGAGTAACGAGTCATCCTGTCACTCGTTGTTGCTCAGTTCAGAAACCTATCCAAACCTCTCCCAGAACCAATGAGCCAGACGACAAGCCGTTTTTTGTTGTAGAGACTCATCAAGTGAGTCATTGTTTGGGAGGGGTGAAAGGATGGAAAATGTCCAGTGGTGACAAAGATTCGGGGTAACAAGTCGTTAGAAGGAGTAATGACTCGTCTTGTGAGCCGTTAGGTGGAGTTCAGAAATTGTCCAAAATTCTTCCAGTGACCACAGGTGGAACCAAAGACTCATTGTCTCATCTATAGAGTCGTTGTTCCCATCTATTGGTCAAGCCCAAAATAAGAAGTTTGAAAGCCCAAGACTGATCACTGGTCCCAACGAGTCATGGTCACCACCAACGACTCGTTGTGTGAACTGTTGGATCCTAATGGGTAGTCTTTCGGACTTTTCCCTAGGGAATTTCTGTAGCTTTTCTTTATTTTAATACCTAAACTACGTCATTTTGCGGTTAATATTTAGGGAATTTAGGGAGGGCTATCGACATTATTTCCCCATTTCTCACTTCTCTCAAAATCAGTGTGTAGCAGATTCAGTCAGACAGTTCAAGGAAGCTAGGGCTTCTTCTCTCTTCAAAATTCAGGTGCTTTCCTCAGAAAAATTCTTCTTTAGGTATGTGGGAGTTCAACAAGAGCTTCCTTTCCCCTTGTGTCCTAAACTAAGTTTAGAAACTTTCTAAATTTTAGCCCTGCAAAATAGTTGAAGCTAGGATTTTCAGTTATTAAAGAACTCCTTAAATATTGTTAGTTCCTTTAGTTTACATGAGTATTTCCTTAATTAAATTCATGCCCTAGTTTTATTTATTTAGTTTGCTTTATTATCATTGATCCCTAGAAAATTCGAGTAAAACTTACATGATTTAGACTAAGACAAATGCATTTTGGTATGGTAGCTTTTACTCAAATTATGAATGACTAGAACAAATACTTGAATAGAAGTTAATATATTGGTATATTTAGTCTTAGAGTCTCAATCAATACTCAGTATACTTAGTGTTTTACAAAAATATTAGCTGATCAGTTTGACTAATATCAGTCTTTGAGAAACTCAGTAGCACCAGTTATCAGCTTGTTAGTCATTCTTTAGACTGTTACAATGCTTTCAGATAAAGAAGCTCTGACAAGTCTTAGAACACTAGTATTTTCAGTTATCAGGTCCTTCAGACTCTCAGGACGCTTTCAGATAAGTAGTTCTGACCTAACTCTTAGGAGATTAGTTTCGATCTATTAGCCTAGTAGATACAATTAGGATTTCCAATGGGAGTATAACTTAGCACCGAGTGGGCCGGGGTTCAATGCACCTAAGTTCCCAGAACTATGTTGCCACCGTAGGTTATTAACCAGAATGGGCCTCAGACAATGATCACCCAACTCAGCCACTATCCCTGGCAAGGTACAGTGGACTTTCTCTGATGGGATGTATACATCAAACTCCACGTCTAGCTTACGTGGTTACATATCAGTTATAGTCTCTCCCACAGTATAGCACAATACAGCTTAGTCCAGTACAGTCATAGTCTCCAGTTCAGTTCAGTCCTCCTAATTTTAAGATATGCTTATGACCTTCAGACAGTTATTAGTACGTATAGTATTATCAGATTTTTAGATGCTTCAGTATTTATGATTTCAGTTATGGTCATTGCATGTCCTGTCAGTACAGTTTATCAATTTTTAGTATTTTTTATGTTTAATTCATATCTTACTTACTTAGTACATTCAAAGTATTGATGCATACTATCTATGTCGTATCGTCTTATGATATAGGCACAGATTCTCAGTCTCAGCATCATTAGTAGTCCTTCTCCCGCAATAATCAACAGAGTTCAATGGTGAATCCTCATCTTCCGAGGATGAGAGCTATGTTTCTTTATTTTCAATACTATTTTAGTTTTAGATTTGAGAGTTAGCTAGGGACTTGTCGCAGTGACTCATCTGTTCTTTAGATGGCTTTCAGACAGAGTTGTAGTTCAGTTGTTCTTACAACAGTTGCATAAATTTTAGTATCTTATCAGATATCTTGTTTACTTTAAAGTATTTGTTCATTTATGTTTTACGAAGCTTCAACATATAGATTTATTACAACACTCAAAGTATCAGTATTAAGCTATGCCATGGGTTTGCTTGGGGTCACTTGTGACTCTAAGTATTATGTTGCATCCAGGGTGCAGGCTCGGGTCGTGACAAACTTGGTATTAGAGCTTTAGATTTAGAGTGTCCTAGGATGTCTGAAAGCCACGTCAGGCAGATTCCTTTTCAAGGGTGTGAAGCGCGCCACACTTATAAGGAGGAGGCTACAAGGAATTTTTAGAAAAATTCCCTTTACTCATGATTCTTATCGTGCGTAGGGTTTTAGACTCTAATACATCCTCCTAACTAGTGCTCTACCCTTTTCAAATAATGATGCCTCCCTGAAGAGAAAATGGAAGGAGAAACGAAAATGCTAACGGACCAGCCCCACTAGCTCCCGCAGCCCCTCATGATGACTAGGTGTCCTACGCGGAGTTTCGGGCTGCTATTTAGATGCTAGCCCTGGAAATGACCAACCAGGTCAACTAGTAGGTCGTGGTACCAATTAACACTAATGGGTCTGCAGCTACTACCAGAGTTCGAGATTTCACTCAAATGAATCTCCCAGCATTTCACGGATCTAAGATAGAAGAGGACCCGCAGGAGTTTGTGGATGAGATACAGAAGATCACCCAAATCATGGTTGTTACCTTTATAGAGAGTGCTAATCTGGTTGCTTACCAGTTGAAAGGGGTGGCTCAGATTTGGTACAAGTAGTGGAAGGAGGGAAGACAGAATGGAGCAGGTTCAGTGGAATGGGATGAATTCATTATAGTATTCCTGGATAGGTTCTTTCCCCAGAATTTGAGAGAAGATAAGGCTGTCGAGTTCATGAACTTGAGGCAGAACAACATGATAGTAGAGGAGTATGCATTGAAGTTCCCTTTGTCGAGATATGCTCCAGAAATGGTTGCTGAGCCGAGGGATCACATGCTCAAGTTTGTTAATGGAATCTCAGATTTGGTACTCAATAAATGCAGGACCGCCATGCTCATCAAAGATGTAAACCTCTCTAGTCTCATCATTCATGCCCGACAAATAGAGGTAGAAAAGTTGAAATAGATAGAGAGGAAGAGAAAACGGGCCAGAACCGGTTAGTTTGAGTACTCCTAGAAAAGGTCAGGTGGTGGTAATTGCCCCTAGCAGCAACAGAGGTCTCCAGCACCTTCCTCAGCCAGTGCTTCGTCTTTCAGGCCCCATAAGGATAGAGGGGTGGGATATCAGGCTCCAGTCCCAGAGCCATGTCTCCAACGGCCGCACTTTTCAGGATGTCCTAAGTGTGACAAGAATCATCCGAGTGAGTGCCGTATGGGCAAAGAGGGTTGTTTTTGGTGTGGCTAGCTGGGTCACAGATAGAGAGAGTTCCCTTCAGTAGGACAGGGAAAAACCCAGTATACTACATCAATAGCCCTGACCGGTTGCCCAGCTCAGTGGGGCACTACTTCAGGTACAGGTGGCGATCAGCACCAGAATCGTTTCTACGCTCTATCTTCCCGGAAGGATTAGGAGAACTCGCTTGATGTGGTTATTGGTATGTTACGCCTTTTCCATGCTGATGTATACACTTTGCTAGATCCAGGAGCCACATTTTCCTTTGTGACTCCATACATTACTGTTCAATTTGATATAAGTCTAGAAATCCTCTTATAGCTATTTTCAGTTTCTACTCCAATCTGTGAGTCAGTTAGAGCTAGCTGAGTGTATAAAAATTTTGTAGTCACAACGTTGAGTGAATTCACTACATTTCATCTAGTAGAGCTAAATGTGGTCAACTTGGACCTTATCCTTGGCATGACTGGCCGCATTCTTGTTATGCTTCAGTTGACTACAGAACCAGGGTTGTCAGGTTTTAGTTTCCTAGTGAGCCAGTCTTAGAATAGAAGGGTAGTACTTTAGCACCAAGGGTCATTTCATTTTATACCTTAAGGCTAGGAAAATGATCGCTAAAAGGGTACATCTATCACTTGGTTAGGGTCAAAGATTCCAGTTTCAGGATCCCGACACTCTAGTTAGTCCCAATAATGAATGAGTTTCCTAATGTGTTTTTCGAAGATCTTCTTGGAGTCCCGCCGAGCAGGAAATAAACTTTGGCATAGATCTTCTTCCAGATAACCAGTCCATCTTTATTCCTCCTTACAGAATGGCTCTAGATGAGCTTAAGGAGTTGAAACAATAGCTGAAAAACCTTCTAGATAAGGGCTTCATCAGGCCTTGTATCACTTCGTGCGGTGCCCCTGTCATATTCGTGTGAAAGAAAGACGGTACACTCAGAATGTGCATTGACTACCATCAGCTAAACAAAGTCATAGTCAAGAACAAGTATCCTCTACCCATGATTGATGACTTGTTTGATCAGCTTCAGGGGGCTAGTTGTTTCTCCATGGTAGATCTCATATCAGAATACCATCAGCTCAAGGTTAGAGAATGTGAGATTCTGAAAACAGCCTTTAGAACTCGGTATGGTCACTACAAATTCGTAGTTATGTCTTTTGGACTAACCAATGCTCCTGCAACATTTATAGATCTAATGAACATGGTATTCAAGCCGTACCTGGACATGTTCGTCATTGTCTTTATAGATGACATCCTGGTTTATTCCAGAATAAAGAGGAACATGCAGACCATTTGAGGATTGTTTTACAGACTCTCAGGGACCACCAGTTGTTCACCAAATTTAGCAAATGTGAATTCTAGCTAAAATCAGTTGCCTTCCTTGATCATGTGGTCTCCAAAGAGGGTATTCAAGTGGATCCTTAGAAGATAGCGGTAGTTAAGGACTAGCTAAGACCTACCTCTCCAAAAAATATTAGGAGTTTCTTGGATCTAGCTGGCTATTACAAATGATTTGTTGAGGGGTTCTCCTCCATTGTCTCCCCTTTGACTAAATTAACTCATAAGAAGGTGAAGTTTTAGTGGTCGGATGCATGTGAGAAGAGCTTTTAGGAGTTGAAGACTCGACTCACTACAACCCCAATCTGACTCTGTCAGAAGGTTCAGATGAGTTTGTGATCTACTGTGATGCCTCTAGAGTAGGACTTGGTTGTGTTCTAATGTAGTATGACAAAGTCATAGCTTACGCCTCAAAATAGCTCAAGGTTCATGAGAAGAACTATCCGACTCATGACTTGAAATTAGCAGTGGTAGTGTTCATTTTGAAGATTTGAAGGCATTATCTCTATGGGTTTCATGTGGATGTTTTCACTGATCATAAGAGTCTTCAGTATGTATTCAATCAGAAGGATTTGAATCTTCATTAGAGGAGATGGCTAGAGCTGTTGAAAGACTATGACATGAGTATTTTGTATCATCCGGTAAGGATAACATAGTGGCTGACGCCCTCAGTAGATTGTCTATGGGGAATGTTGCTCATGTTGAAGATGGTAAGAAGGAACTGGTTAGAGATGTTCACAGACTGGCTCAGTTAGGGGTCTAGTTGGTTGACTTAGCAGAAGGTGGATTTATACTCCAGAGTGGGTCAGAATCCTCCCTGGTGGTGGAGGTTAAGTCAAAGCAGGATGAAGACCCCATTTTTCTCAAATTGAAGGAAGTAGTCCTAAGAAAAGAGGTGGAAGCATTGTCCAAAGGAAGAGATGGTGTGCTCTGTTACCAGGGCAGGTTGTGTGCCAGATGTAGATGATTTGAGGCAGCGAGTATTAATGGAAGCACACGACTAGGTATTCTATCCACCCAGGCGCCACCAAGATGTATCGTGATCTATGGAAAATCTACTGGTGGAATGGCATGAAGAAGGATATTGTAGAATTTGTGGCTATGTGTCCAAATTGCCATCAAGTCAAGGTTCAACATCAGAGACCTGGGGGTATGACTCAGGATATTAGTATTCCTACTTGAAAGTTGGAAGAAGTGAATATAGACTTTATCACAGGCCTACCTCTTACTAATTGATAGCACGACTCAATTTGGGTGGTTATATACCGGATGACTAGGTCAACACATTTCTTACAAGTTAAGACCATCAATTCAGCAGAGGATTATGCTAAAATGTATATCCGGGAGTTAGTCAAATTGCATGGAGTGCCTTTTTCCATTATTTCAGATAGAGGTACTCAGTTCACCTCGCATTTCTAGAAGTCATTTCAGAAAGGACTTGGTACTCAGATCAAGGTCAACACAGTTTTTCACCCACAAATAGATGGACAAGCCAAGCGGACGATTTAGACTATGAAGGATATGTTGAGGGCTTGCATGATTGATTTCAAGAAAAGTTGGGATAATCACCTACCTCTCATTGAGTTTGCATATAACAACAGCTACCACTCCAATATTCAGATGGCTCCATTTGAGGCATTATATAGTAGGAGGTGTAGATCTCCTATAAGATGGTTTGACGTTGGTGAAGCTACCTTGATAGGATCGGATTCAGTACATAATTCCATGCAGAAGGTTTAACTTATCAGGGAATGGCTAAAAACAGCTCAAAGCCGACATAAATTATATGTAGATTTAAGGAGAAGGGAGTTGGAGTTTGATGTGGATGATTGAGTATACTTGAAAATTTCACCTATGAAAGGGGTGATGAGATTTGTAAAGAAAGGAAAGCTCAGTCCCAGGTATATCGACCCAGAATCTTGAGACGCATTGACAATGTGGCTTACGAGATGGAGTTGCCTACAGAGTTAGCATTGGTGTACCCTGTCTTCCATGTGTCCTTGTTGAAGAAATGCATCAGTGATCCGAACACAATAGTGCCTTTGAAGAGTGTGGGTGAAAATTATAGTCTCTCTTACTAATTAGTTCCAGTTCAGATCCTAGACCATCAAGTTCGTAAGCTGAGAACTAAGGAGGTTTCTTCAATAAAGGACTTATGGAGGAACTAGTTAGTTGAGGGAGCCACATGGGAAGCAAAAGCGGGCATGATGGATAAGTACCCTCACTTATTCCCTTCCAGCTCAGCTTCAACATCAGGTACTAAATTCCTCCTTAGTATTCTGTTAAGTTCCATATTCATCATCCCTACTCATGTTAAATATGCATCCTAATTGCATAATTCCAGTTAGTATGTCTATTCCAGTTTGGAGTTAGTCACTCCTTCAGTAATCAGTTTATAGCTTTCAATTCGGGATTGTAGCTCTTTCCCCAGTCTTTCAATTACTTAGTCTTCATTCGAGGACGAATGTTCCCAAGGGGGAGATATTGTAACACCCCAAAATTTTCTTAGACCAAACCCAAACATAACATGAAAAATCAGAAAGAAACCAAAAATTTTTTTTGCCTCAAAATGACTCAGACAACGAGTCATTGTCAGCAACAACAACCCGTTGTCATGCTCTTCAAGTTTTCATTCAGGAACCAATGAGTCATGGAATGACACTTTGTGAGGAGTAACAAGTCATCCTATCATTCTCTGTTGCTCAGTTCAGAAACTTGTCCAAACCTCCCCAGAACCAACGAGCCAGACGACGAGCCGTTATTTGGTGTAACGACTCATCAAGTGAGTCATTATCTGGGAGGGGTGAAAGGATGGAAAATGTCTAGTGGTGACAATGATATGGGGTAATGAGTCATTATAAGGATTAACGACTTATCTTGTAAGTCATTAGGTGGAGCTTAGAAATTGTCCAAAATTCTTCCAATGACCATGGGTGGAACCAATGACTCGTTGTCTCGTCTAACGAGTCATTGTTCCCATTTATTGGTGAAGCCTAAAACCAAAAGTTTGAAATCCCAGGACCAACGACTGGTTGTAATGAGTCGTGGTCACCACCAACGACTCGTTGTGTGACCCGTTGGATCCCGACGGGCATTCTTTCAAACTTTTCCCCAGGGACATTTTTGTAACTTCCCATTATTTTAATCCTAAACTACATCATTTCGGGTTAATATTTAGGGGATTTAGGGGGGGCTATCAACATTCCTTCCTCATTTCTCACTTTCCTTTAAAATCAGTACGTAGCAGACACAGTCAAATAGTTCAAGGCAAACCTAGGGCTTCTTCTCTTCTTCAGAATTCAGGTGCTTTCCTCAAAACAATTCTTCTTCAGGTAGTGGGAATTTAACAAGGGCTTTCTTTCCACCTTGTGTCCTTGTAATACCCCAAAAGTCCCTAGCATTACTGAGCACAGAGTACCGAGTACAANCTTAGATCAGACCCGAGAGTTCAAGCGGAGAAAATAAAAGTTACTGCATCAGGTCACAAGACAAGTTGTCTAGTGACCCGTGAGGAGACTTCACGAGTCGTGAAGTGACTCGTGAAGTGGAGAAGGCTTGGCAGGAACTCGTGTTCAGGGGGTGAACACGAGTGGTAGTAATGAGTTGTGGTTTTTCTAATGACTCCTGAAGTGAGCTGTGGTCAAGATGGTCAATGATGCAAGGTTTAATACTTTCTCGGAGATGGCACGACAGGTAGCCACGAGTCATGAAATGAATCCGTGACTCGTGGAGTTGGTCGTGGTCAGGATCCGGCTTGAAGGGTGGAAGATTGGGTAGTGCACATCACGACTTGGACACCATGAGTCGCTGTGTGCACCACGAGTCGTGATGTCACTCATGGTGAATGGTAGAGTTCAATTGTCCTGTATTTTAGTAAGGATGTTTTCGTAATTCATAAGCCCCTCGATCCTAAACTATGTCATTTTAAGTTCAGTCAGGAGGGTTTTACGAGTGCTTAACCTATTTTAAGTCTTTCCATTCCATGCATGCAAGATTAAGGAGTTCATTGAAGATCAAGCTAAACGATTCCTTAGGTTCTTCCTCAATTCACTTGGGTTTTCAAGGGGGATTGTGAAATCAAAATACCCAGGTATGTATGATTATTAATGGAAGTATTTGTCACGCCCCGCCTTGGGGGGGTATGACTGGCACCTGGTGACTTGTTAAGACCTGAACTGCTAGACTCTTGAGCCTAAGCACCTATGGTGCTTGGCTGGCTCTATCTCAGATTCCTGGAATCAACGGGCTATATAACGGCTATAAATACAGCCTCCGGCCGACTAGGCCTATAGCCACCTGTACTGTAACACAGCTAACCAGAATCATACTCATATAGGGAAACCAATACGGGCCGACAAGGCCACCAAGCTATCTAGTTATCTCTAACTCAATATAACAAATACTGACCATCTACGTGACCGGCAAGGTCACCACTACTAACTGGATACGGCCCCACACGACCAACATAAATAAAAATACTAAATAGCTAAACATACGCACGGCCCCACACGACCGGCACAACTAACCACAGGGAGATATATATATACAATCTGCAAGCCTCTAAGAATACTGATAAGATGGTCGGGACAGGGCCCCGGCCTACCCGTACTGTACAACAAAAGGAAAGAAATAGACCTCTAGCTGTCTAGCTCTGGATGACAGGAGCTGATGACTCTATGAGCTGGCTGGAATCACAAGGGATCGGCTCCTCGTCTATGAGTACCTGCAGGCAAGTAATACAGCGCCCCAAGCGGGCGTCAGTACCACTGGTACCGAGTATGCAAAGCAAACTGAACATAACTGAATATAAACAACAATACTAGTAATTCTGAAAGGTAGAAAGTATTTGAAACTGTCTGGACTGATGGAATCTGAAATAAGCTTATCTGTACTGATGGTAAGGCAGGAGCATACCTATCGTCGTGGCGATCTGCTGTCTATCAGCTAATAAATAACATATATATATACATATATATAACAAGCAAGGACCAATACCAGCCCCATAAGCCGGAAGGTGCCAACCAACAAACAATTTATATACCCCTACCCGGGTCAAAACCATCCAAAAATAAATCACTCCACTCGTCTACTAACTACG
>JACEIK010006500.1:11862-36741 GCA_018107945.1 Datura stramonium
CTGCCTGTGGTATATGCAGGATGTGAATAGCGCTACCAATCTCGGATCTAACAAAGCATAAGTATTGATATAAAAGACTCGCAACATACCCATAACCACATCGGGAGAAGTCTCCTGCTCCTGTCGAGAGCCAAGTACATAAAACCAGTTCTGGCGCTGGCCGCCAGCTGAACCAGTCGAAGCACCCTTCTGAGTAGGACGTGCCACTGGAGCTGCTGAACTAGATGCTGGAGTGCGGGCTCCACCAACCCTGACCTGGCTACGGGGAAATTCCTGAGCCTGTGTCCGGGTTTTCCACACCCGAAACAAGCATCTGAGCCCACCAAACACCTCCCTAGGTAATTCTTGCCATAATTAGAATAAGATGGGAAAGTGCACTCTGTGCGCATGTTGTTCTAACCCCTCCAAACCTGAGGCCCTGCTCCCCTGATTGTCTCGAGGCCTGGATGGGGTACAGGCTAAAGATGGTGCTGGTGTAATAGACCTATGCTGGGACTACTGGTGAGACCCACCTCCTGGCGTCGGCTGGGAGAACCTTTATCTATCAGTTCTGGACCTCATGGCCTCTCTCTACCTCATATGAGCTACCTCCATCTGCTGGGCATAAAGGACTATCCGGGGGTAGTCCATGTCTTGATAAAGCATGGTTGTTCTGCAACCCTTGTCCAGATGCTCGGCTACTCCCTGCATGAATCGGCTCCCCCTCCCCCTCTGGTCCATCACTAACTCCGGGGCATACTTTGACAGGCGAGTGAACTCAAGTGAATATTCTAAAACTGTCATTTTTCCTTGTTTGAGGTTAACAAACTCAGCTGCTTTCAATTCCCTCATATCCTGAACGAAGAACCTATCGAGAAAGGCTATGTGGAACTCATCCCAGCTGATAGGGCCCGCTCCTGCTTCCCTGCTATCCTTCCATTGCCTGTACCAAATATAAGTGACCTCCTTTAGCTAATAAGAGGCTAAGTAAACACGCTCCTCATTTGTCACCCCCATCACCTGAGTGACCTTCAATATCCCTTCAATGAACTCATGTAGATCCTCATCCACCTTTTATCCCGTGAATTGGGGAGGGTTCATCCTCAAGAAGTCTCTAATCCGAGCCACCGCTGCATTGCCATTCTGTGGAACATGCGCAATAGCATGTTGGTTGACCTGAGCAGTCAAGGCCAACATCAACATCTGAATAGTCGCCAGAAACTCAGAGTGGGCAGCTGGCTCTAGTGCCTGGGGCTCTTGGACAGGTGGGGCTTGCTGATGCCCATGATCATTGGCACCTCCGTGGCCTTCATCATTTTCGTTCCTCCATCTGTTCATTCTTTTGGGGGCCATAATTCTGCAATCGCGAATAGCACGAATTAGAAAGGTGGAGAGACTTTTTATTGTACGACTTAGATCATGAAAGAAGGGAATATTTTCTAAAACGTTTAGTAGCCTCTTCGTCATAATTCTGGCGCGCTTCACACCCATGAAAAAGACTCTACTTAACGCGGCTTTCAAAATTCCTAGGACACACCTAAACCTATGGCTCTGGTACCAAGTTTGTCACGACCCAAGAGTACACCCAGATCGTAAACACGGGACAAGGATCTCTGAGAGACCCCAAGTCAACCCATGGCATGAGCATATATCTAAACCATTCACATATGGCGGAATAATTAGCTTAAAAATCATGAACTGAATGAAACTGTGACATGAAATATAAGAAACAACAATACATTATCCAATCATAATAGTTGGATACTACAAATAGTCTAAAAAGCCTCTAGTCACAATAGATGGGTTGAAGGGACAAGACCCCAACTAACCCTAACATTCTGAAACAAAAAGATAAACAAGATATGAACATAAAGCCCTCGAATCATGAGGACTCACCAATGGGAACTGAGAGCAGAATTGGGAGCAAGCTAGGAGCGATGCTGAGCCTAAGAATTAGATCTTGTATCATGAAATGATACGGCATAGAAAATATATGGGTTAGTACTTGAAATGTACCGAGTATGCAAGGTAAGTAAAACAATACTTAAAAACATAAGAGTTAAAGGAGTAGGACATCATGATCATAAAGACTGAAATCATAAATATATCATAAGGCTCAAGGTTTCCCAAAAGCATTCGTAAACTCGTCATAGTCACAACATGAGATAAAAATATTTCATAAAACATGACTTGAGCCAAAGAACATAATCATACATGCATTAAAACAATGAGGAATAGTGGGAGATTTCTATAACCGACATACCCCATATGAGCACACATGGAGCCCGACCTGTAAGCCTAGTCAGGAGGTTGTTCATACCTTGCCAAGGGTAGAACCATGAAGGGCGTGATATCACCCATGAAGACCCCGTAGGGAATAGGGGACAGTCACTGAGGAGGTCCAAAACATATCCTATGGTGGCACGTAGTTTTGATATTTAGGGCGTAACTCGGACCCCGAACCTACTCGGTGTTAAGTACTACTCCTAAAACATGAAACGTGCTCATAGAAATTCTTACATGAAATGCATGGCTAGTTAAATCGTAATAATCATAACATGCTTGAAAATTTGTAATACTATCCATGGAATCAGGCCCGTGGGTCAGCCAAAATCATAGTTCATGAATCATAAGCAACATGTGGGCATTTCCCATATTTTCAACATACTTGAAATGCTTAATTTATAGAAAACATGATCATAATAACATTGAAGATTGAAAAAATGCTTAAAATTCAAAAATTCATATCATGCTTGAGGAATCACCATAACCATGAAATTCACTAAAATCCTCATGATTTGGAAACCTATGCTTTTAGGAATAAATCATCAAATATTGAATAGAATAAGTGAAAACAGCCCAATAATTCGAAACCCATAACTTAGACATACCACAACAAGCTCATATCAATTTTTGAGGAATCATGCATTTGGGTTAGGACCCACAAAGATTTAGTAACTTTAAACATAGAAATTGGGAAGAATTGGGCATGGGTAGGGACTAAACCACCCATTAAAACCCCCACATACCTGGAAACACTTGATTCTTAACTTCCCTGGAAAACCCAAGATAGAAACTTGGAGGATTTGAGAAAGAACACTTGAATCCCTTTCCACTTCCCTCTCTACTCTTACATGCATCAAATGATACTTAACATGGATTATCTCCTCTTAAAAGACCCTGCCCTGACCTCAAAACGACATAGTTTATGCCCTAGGGGTTTAGGAAATTACGACAAGACCCTTACTGATTCACAGGAATTAGCTGTCGGGTAACCCTAACGGGTGACCTGACAACTCATCAGGACAGGTGACGACTCGTCAGGATGGGCAATGACTCGTCATCTCGCCCGTCAAGTACACTGACCCATCTATAATTAAATTTCCATAGGTTCACTCATGACCCACCTCATGAGTTGTTGGGACTAGCTATGACTCGTGGGGTCCCATCCATTAGGTACACTAGTCAACCCTGCCCGGTAACCCTTAACCTCACCCCACGGGAGACCTAACGACTCGTGGTTGCTGACCATGAGTTGTTCCCACACCCGTGTGGACCTCATCTCCTCAGCCCATTCCAGCCTCCCCACGAACCACCTGATGACTCATGGGGTCGCCTCACGAGTCGTCTAACGGCTCGTCTTGCACTGCTGCAACATTTTTCCAAATTTTTATGTTTGACTCCCGGGTCTGATCCTTGGGTTCCCGGGGTATAACAATAACATTAAAATCGATCATGGCTAACTCTATCAAATTTTCTGAGGTGACCTTCTGAAGGACTGAGACCGAGAAACCTCTATACACCCGTCTAGCTACAACTGAGTCACCTACTAGAGTAGAAACTGAGAAGGGTTTTGACAAGACTTTGGGACTGACTCCGAAGTTACTGGCCACATAAGGTGTCACAAAAGACAAGGTAGCCCCTGTATCTAACAAAGTATATACATCAAGATGGAAAACTCGTAACATACCAGTGACCATATTCGGGGAGACCTCCTGCTCCTGCCGGGATGCTAGGGCATAAAATACGTTTTGGCGCTGACCGCCACCTGTACTGGTAGATGCCCCCTGATGTGATGAGCGTGCGGGAGGGGCTGCTGAACTAGAAGCTGGGCCTCGTCCCCCATCTTGATCCTATCTCGCTACTAGGCAATCTCTAAGCATGTGTCCAGGCTTCCCATACCCGTAACAAGCACCTGAGCCTACCAAGCACTGGCCCGTGTGCCCCCAACCACACTTGCGGCAAGTTGGGATGCTAGAATTTGCGGGTCTGCTTCTCTGACCCCTAGAGCCTAATGCTCGCCCCTTTTGATCGTGCCTCGGTCTGGATGGCACACTCAACGCTGAAGATGCTGGGACTGATGACCTATGGTGGTTCTGTTGTCGGTGTCCACCACCTGACCTCGGCTTTGAGAATCTGTGACTATCAGTCCTGG
Organism: Datura stramonium; assembly: GCA_018107945.1. Lineage (NCBI taxonomy): Eukaryota > Viridiplantae > Streptophyta > Magnoliopsida > Solanales > Solanaceae > Datura > Datura stramonium. The sequence continues at coordinate 16,277 of JACEIK010006500.1, forward strand.
CCATCTTGGCCTCCCTCTCTCTCAAATGCGTCTCCTCTATCAACTGGGTGTACAACACCGTCCGAGGGAAATTCATGTCCTGATGGAGCATGGAAGTCCTGTAATTATAGTCCAAATAGCCCACCACTCCATGAACAAACCTGCTCACCCGCGCCCTCTGATCGGCTACCAACTCTGAGGCGTACTTTGATAGGTGAGTGAACTCAAGGGCATACTCTTGCACCGTCATCCTCCCTTGTTTCATATTTATGAACTCAACTACCTTCAGCTCCCTTATCTCACGAGGGAAGAACCAATCTAAGAATGCAATATGGAACTCTTCCCAAGTGACAGGGCTTGCTCCAGCGACCCTACTATCTTTCCATTGGTGACACCAGATATGCACGAACCCTTTCAACTGGTACGAGGCAAACTCCACGCACTCAACTCCATTCACCCCCATGACTTGGGTGATCTTCACAATCTCATCTATGAACTCATGCAGGTCCTCGTCTACTTTTGATCCGAGGAACTCTAGCGGGTTCATTCTCAAGAAATCCCTGACTCGAGCCACCGCTGCATTGCCATTTTACGGAACATGTGCAACTGTCTGTTGATTGACTTGAGCGGTTAAGGCCTGCGCAAGCATCGGAATAGCTGCCCGAAACTCAACATGGACAATTGGCTCCGGTGCCTGGTGCTCCTAAACTGGTGGGGCCTGCTGGTGCCCATTACCGTTGCCATCCTCGTGGCCGCTCTATTCCCATTTCTTCTGCCATTCATTCTTCAGGGAGCCATGATTCTGCAATCGCGAATAGCATGAATTAGAAGGATAGGGAGATATTTCATCATACAACATAGATCATGAAAGAAGGGAACATTTCCTAAACGTCTCGTAGCCTCTTCGTTATAAGTGTGGTGCGCTTCACACTCATGAAAAAGACTCTACTCAAAGCGTCTTTTAGAAATCCTAGGACACTTCAAACCTATTGCTCTGATACCAAGTTTGTCACGAGCCGAAATAAGGCCCGGATAGCAACACAATACAAGGAGCCCCGAGAGACCCCAAGTTGACCCATGGCATAAGCATACATCTAACTCGATTAATAAAATAGAAGAATTAAAAAGATAATCATAGAGGAAATCTAAATCAAACATAGCATCAGAATACATAATTCAAAGTTAAATACATCTTTCATTTGAAAAGCCTCTAAACATGGCGAGTTGATAGGACAAGACCCCAACTAACTCAATAAGCTGAAACTAAAAATACATGAAAAAAATCTGAATAGTCTAGTCCTTGGGAGGTGAGGACTCACCCATAACATACGATGCTATCTCAGAAGACTGACTATGAGCGGGGATGACCTGAGAGCTGAGTCCTATATCATGAAATGATACATCATAGAGTATGAGGTCAGTATGTGAAATATACTAAGTATGTAAGGTAAGTAAAACCGCTTCATTAAGTAAAATCATTTAAAGACAATGCATATTATAAACATAAACATTAAGAATATGAAAGTAGGGCTAGCATGCACTCTTTCTAAAATCATGATCTCATCATAACATAACATACATCAAAACTGAATCGATTGACTCGAAGTTGAAATATGATATTTATAAGTAAAACTGAACATTGAGTCAAACCTTCTTTAGAATATGTATCAATGTATAAATCTCAAGAATGATGAACATGCATAACTGAAATCATGAAAAATAATAGGAGACTCGTCTTTTAACCGACATATCACAATAGAGATTACGTGGTCCCAATTATCACACTCAAGTGGGTAGAGTGATAATGCTCAAACGAGACCTGCTACAGAAGTATGAAACGGACGTTGTCAATAAAGAACCCAACTAAGAGGTTGGGGTCGAACTCACAGGGAATATGAAAAAGAGAGACTAAAGCCAATAAGTGAACTTATTGGGTAGCTACTCCAAATTGAGGGTTATAAAGAAAACAATAATTAAAAACAACTATTAAAACTTTCATTGAAATCAATGATGAAAGATAACTAGGGTTTGTGTTCCCCATGGGATCATAACTACTTCAGATATACATACGTGATCATCACTAATGCTTACTTGTAGAACTGATAACTTAGGTTCATTCAAACGACTGGTTCGTCCCTATTAAATGACTATACTCAATCACCGGGTCAGGTCTCATGAGCGATTGCAAACTAACTGTTATCAATATGTCCCAAATTTAACTATTCTGCGATCACATCTCAAGTTAATACAATGATCATCAAGATCAAGACTTTGTTGTAATTCTGTTTTCCTAATCTATACCTCTCTTGGCTCAAGCAAGTAAAGAATTCGGGCAAGTCCTAACGTTGTACATCGTTAAGAAACATTTAAGAATGAAGAGAATACAATACAAGTATTTTGCATTGGTTTTGAATCACTTATATGCAACCCTAGCTTTTGTTAATCCATCATGGTTCCCACAACCCTAGCTATGGAGGTTTTAGCCTCTTATAGTTGCAAGATTGTGATTTGCATTCATAATTAAATACATAAATCAATACTTATAGTTATGGATGAGAGAAAAACTTCTTTATATAACTCAGCAAAATCCTCAAGAATAAAATATGAAGCTCAAGAGAAAATTAAGAAAAGGTTGATCACAAGTCTATCGACTCAATTCTATATTTTTATCCCTCAATTCTCATGTCCTCTAATGTTAACTAACTATTGTCTAGTCTCTTCTGATGAAAATAAAATATAAAATGTATTTATATAGACATAAAAATCCTTTTTCGAGGCTAGCAAGGTTAATTTCCATAACTGAAGCTGCCTGTGTCACGACTATTCTTATGACTCGTAGCAGGTATGTATGTGTCGTACTTGCTTCCCATATGTCATTGGATGGCTGAAATTTGGCTAAGTGTTGGCCCTTGGTATGACTCGTACATGCATCCTACGAGTCATACTGTGCTTCCGTGGTCTGACTCTGAGGCTTTTCAATTTTTCTGAAGTTCTTCATGAGTGCTATGGTACGACTCGTACCTTGATGCCATGACTCGTATTATCTATCCGTATCAGGAGTCAGCCTCTTGTGCAAATCTTCTTAATCTTTCCACGACTTCTACACTACGGCCCATACCAGCAATATACGACTCGTACTGAGAGTCGTACAATGCACTCTTCATACTTATCCATCTGAAACTTCTCAGGATATGTAGTACGGCTCGTAGCACCATCATATGGCTCGTACTGAGAATTGTGACTTAGGCCTATTTTCTGCACTTCCAGGCTATCTTTTGCACATTCTTTCCCCAACACCTATTTGTCCTGTAACCAAAGAAAAAGTGTCTTATATCCATATAAACATACCTAAGTCCATACTATTTTCTTTGTTTTGAGCGTCGAAAGTATTGTAAACTCACAGCACATCAACACCCACAACTTAAGACTTTTGCATGTCCTCAGGAAAAGAAAAAAAAACTAAATACGATGCTCAACTAGAAAATAAACCTAGGATACTACATCCAATACTAAACAAAACCTGCACTATACATTCAACAATTTTTGTCCCTTTTCCATGAACTAGCATCAGCTAATATACTACAAGCAACCACCAAACATGCTAAACAGGGATCAATACATGTCATCTAGCTATCAACAGGCAATCAAGTCATCACCAATGCTTTTCACACAGACCGATGATAAAAGTAGACATAATCCATGTACCCTCACAATAAATAAAGTCCACACTCATAGATATAGTGTCAAATATTGCATGGGACTAAACAAGCAAGATACTCACTCTCACAAAGAAGGCTCAAGTACTATGTATCAGATACCATAGGCTTTCCCTTATTTTCTCTACTTCAATTTATCAGATGGTCGAATTAGGATCACTATAGGACTTGTTGTGGCTTGTAATGTAGACTTTAGGGTTGGACATGATAAATATGAAAGATTTTATGAGTAACTATTCCTTCCTTTCCACTACATACATTGGCTTCACCATTCACCTATTTCACCCTTCATTCTTTTCATTCCTTTTCTTCCATTTTCACCTCTTTTATATGCATTCGTATGGGTGTGGTGTATTTTCAACCTTTTCAAACATTTTATATTTTTTTTCTTGTGAATTTCCTTTTTCAAGATTTTCAAAATTTTCAACTCTCTTTTTTTTCTTCTCACCACACTTCATTTGTAACCTGTTCTCTTTTCTTTCCCTTTTTCTCATTCCCACCATTTATGCACCCATACTCTAGCCACCCTCAACTTACGCATTTTTCCTATGTTGAGGTTCACAATATCCAAGGAAGGATCAAGGCCAAAATAGGTTCATCATAAAAAATGTGTACGGTTCATCGGTTAATCAAAGAAAAATAGTCTGTTAAAGACTCAAAATTGGGATTAAGGGAATCATATGATTTTGGTAGCGTTATTTAGGATAAGATTAATCTTAACAAATAATGACCTATGATCATATCCTAACTAACCATCCTTAGCCTTATGCAAAGACCAACTAGGCAAGTTCTAGATCTTCAACGCAGTACTGAATTAAGTATTACACCTCATTCACTTATGGAACATGACTTATATTCACCTTACCTTTCTGGTTTACACATGGCTTAACAAGACTCCTCATGCTAATAAACTAAATGACATCAAAAGATCCACAGAAATCATGCATGCAGCCACAAATACATAGTTAATGCATCAAAACAATTTTAAACAGGGTCGATTTTTTCAAAAATCAAAACTAGTGCATTTTCATTGGCTGAGTACTCTTAAGTTATGTCCTAATTAGACAAAAATCACAAAATAAGAAAATAAAATCCTAAACATGGTAGTTCTACTACATAACATACCTGAGGGAAAAGAAACACGGCAAGAAAAACCCTCGGACGAATCAAAAAAAATCACAAGTACACCCCTCCCCTTTTTGAAAATTGAGCTTTGTCCCTGAAGCATGAACTATAAGAACATAGGGAAGAGAACATACCTGCGGCTACTCAGACTTCACCATTCATGGGTTTCCTCCCATGCAGCACCTGATTTAACAGCGCGGCACGACGCAAGTCTCTTGACTACTCAGAATTCATCAAGTGACTCATATTCATCCTCTAGTGATGAGATTACACTGAATTCCTTTAGTTGTTGCATTGACCGGCCAATGTTGAAGGTGACCTCTTCTTTGTCAAGTCTAAACTTCAATTGGCCTGCCTCCACATCTACCAAAGCCCTCCCAATCGCAAGGAATGGTCACCCCAGAATGATGGGGACCTCATAATCAACCTCGCAATCCAGAATCACGAAGTCTGTTGGGAATATGAATTTGTCCACCTTAATTAGTACATCGAACAGGATCCCTACTGGCTTCTTCACAATCTTGTCGTCCATCAGTAGTCGCATAGTGGTCGATGTGGGGGCTCCTAAGCCCAATTTCTTGAATACTGCCAAGGGAATTAGGTTGATGCTTTCTCCCAGATCACAAAGTGCCCTTGCAAACTCGACATTGCCAATGGTACACGGTATAGTGAAAGCACCTGGTTCTTCATTCTTTTGAGCCAAGACTTGTGTAGCTATGGCACTACATTGATGTACATTGTCTACCGGCTCATAGCTTACGGACCTCTTCTTTGTCACAAAGTCCTTCATAAACTTAGCATATCCCGATATCTGTTCCAATGCCTCAACCAATGGTATGTTCATAGATAGTTTCATAAGCATTGAAAGGAATTTCTGGAACTTACCATATTCTGCCTTTTTCTTCATTCTTTGAGGGAATGGTGGTGGTGGTCATGGGATAGCTTGGTGCACTTGAGTTGCTCCTTTATCAATGTTAGGTTGTTTCTCACTTATTGGGGCCTCTGGCATCTCAACATTCTCCATCTCAACACTCTTATCATTCTCCTCAATCATGCTCTCTTTCTTCCGTTCAACTACAACCGAAAAAGGGGGGTCAATTGTGGTTTTACCACTCCTAGTCATCACCACCATGTAATGGCCATCATTCTTTGGGTTCTGGATGGTGTTGCTAGATAGTGTACCCTTTTGTCTAGGGTTCAGTGATGCTGACAGTTGCCCAAGATGCTGCTCAATCTGCTTGATGGTGGTTGCATGAGATTCCACTCTTTGCATGGGACTCCACTCTTTGACCCATACTTGATATGTCACCACGGATCTCCTTCAATTGCTCATCAGTGGACCTCACCTTTTTCAAAATCTCGTCCATCATGCTCTATAACTTTAAATGCCCAGCCTCCCCCTCTTGTGCATTGGGAGGCACATAAACTCCAGCCCGGTTATTGCGGTAGCCATTGTTTCTTCTCCATTCTCCATTGCGTTCACAATCGCGACTTCTATATCTGTACCCATTTCGGTTGTAGTTGTCTTTGTATTGGTTCTGACCTTGGTTTCCAGAACCTTGGCGCCAATTGTCTTGTCCAGACGCTTAGGCGTTGGCTCGGAAACCAGCCACTTGGTTGTCTAGGAAATTTGCCTCTTTCTCGGAATTAGAGTGATATGCTCCCAGCTCCATTCCTTGTGTCCCCACTACATTTAGCTTTTTGGCTCCTGCTCCCATAATGTTCTTTGTAAGCAAATCCAACGATGTGTGCATGTGAGCCAACTCCTGGTCGCATTCTTCTTCCTTCCTACTTTGGTCTACAGTCAAACCAACAACATATGTACCGACCGCTACATCTTCCTCCCTAGTATGCCATGCCCTATTTTTCTTGGTCACCCTATCAAGGATAGTAGCAGCTTGCTCCCAGCTGTGACTCATCAATGGTCCTCCTGCCACCTTGTCCGTCACAACTTTTGTGCTATTTTTTAAAGACCTGTAAAAAATTTCTAACAAACTGTCATCTGGGATCTTATAGTTTGGGCACTTTGTCAACTTCTTTTTGAACCATAGCCATATTTCATAAGGTGCCTCGGTTTTGAGTTGTCGTAAATTGTAGATCTCATCTTTTAGCTTCAACATTCTGGAGGGAGAAAAGAATCTCTCCAAGAAGGTCTGCTTGAGTTCCCTCCAATTGGTTATGGAGTCATTGGGCAACTTCAATAACCATAAAGTGGCTTTCCCTGATAGAGAGAAGGGAAAAGTCTGAGCCTAATGGCATCTTGGCTAACTCCGGGCAAACTATACACCTTGCATATTCCTACGAAGTTCATCAAGTGCAGATTGGCGTCATCCGTTGTGTGACCACTGAACACCCCTTTCATGTTTAATAGTTGAATCATGGTGCTCGTGATGTCGAATTTGGCCCCAGCGGGTAGTGGTTGGGGCACAATTGCTCCAGTTGACCCAACTTCATCAATGTTTGGGTCCTCATCATCAAAGAACAGAGGAGAAATTCTATAACCTCTGCTGCCCATCCCATGTCGACCAGCATTAACTACCTATTCTCTGATATCTTCCGCATCCTGAAGTGCAGCTTGTCAAGCTAGCGCAGCTTGCCTAGCTTCTTCAGCTATGCGGGCATCTCTCTGTTCCTGGTTTTCCATTCTACGCAATGTCCGTTCATCTTCGGGGTTCAACAGAATCAAGGGATTTCCACTACTCTGAGTTCTTCACATCCACTGGAAAACAACATGTGGGTATTAAAAACAAAAATAAAACGTAATTAAGGAAATAACTACCAAAAAGTAAAATACGAGCAAATAATCTAGTCTTACTTGTATTCCCCGGCAAAGGCGCCACTTTTTGATAACGCTCAAACCATACCTCCTACCGAAGTATGAAGCGGACATTGTCAATAAAGAACCCAACTAAGCAGTTGGGGTCGAACCCACAGGGAATATGGGAGAGCTAGACTAAATCCAGTAAGTGAACTTGTTGGGTAGCTACTCCAAATTGTGGGTTCTAAAGAAAACAATAATTAAAAACAACTATTAAAACTTTGGCTGAAATCAAGGATGAAAGATAACTAGGGTTTGTGTTTCCCATGTCTTCATAACTACTTCGGATATACATACGTGATCATCACCAATGCTAACTTGTAGAACTGATAACTTAGATTTATTCAACCGACTGGTTCGTCCCTATCAAATGACTATACTCAATCACCGGGTCAGGTCTCATGAGCGGTTGCAAACTAACCGTTATCAATATGTCCCAAATTTAACTATCATGCGATCACAACTCAAGTTAATACAATTATCATCAAGATCAAGGCTTTGTTTTAATTCTCTTTTCCTAATCTCTACCTCTCTTGACTCAAGCAAGTAAAGAATTCGAGCAAGTCCAAATGTTTTACATCGTTAATAAACGTTTAAGCATGAAGAGAATACAATACAAATGTTTTGCATTGGTTTTGAATCACTTTTATGTAACCCTAGCTTGTTAATCCACCATGGGTCCCACAACCCTAGCTATGGAGGTTTTAGCCTCTCATAGTTGCAAGATTGTGATTTGCATTCATAATTAAATACATAAATCAATACTTACAATTATGGATGAGAGAACAACTTCTTTAAATAACTCAGCAAAATCCTCAAAAAGAAAATATGAAAATCAAGAGAAAATCAAGAAAAGGTTGATCACAAGTCAATCAACTCAATTCTATATTTTTATCCCTCAATTCTCATGTCCTCTAATGTTAACTGACTATTGTCTAGTCTCTTCTAATGAAAATAGAACATAAAATATATTTATACAGACATAAAAATCCTTTTCCTAGGCTAACAGGGTGAATTTCCATAACTGAAGTCGTCTGTGTCACGACCATTCCTACAACCCGTAGCAGGTATGTACGTGTTGTACCTGCTTCCCGTATGTCATTGGCTGGTTGAAATTTGGCCAAGTGTTTGCCCTTGGTACGAATCGTACATGCGTCCTACGAGTCGTACTGTGATTCCGTGGTCTGACTCTGTGGCTTTTCAATTTTTCTGAAGTTCTTCATGAGTGTTATGGTACGACTCGTACCTTGATGCCACGACTCGTACTGTCTATTCGTATCAGTTGTTAGACTCTTGTGCAAATCTTCTGAATCTTTCCATGACTTCTACACTACGGCCCGAACCAGCAATGTACGACTCGTACTGAGAGTCATAGGATGCACTCTTCATACTTAGCCATCTGAAACTTCTCACAATTTGCAGTACGGCTCGTACTAAGAATTGTGACTTAGGCCTATTTTCTGCACTTCCAGGCTATCTTTGCACATTCTTTCCGCAGCACCTATTTGTCCTATAACCAAAGAAAAAGTGTCTTATATCCATATAAACATACCTAAGTCCATACTATTTTCTTAATTTTGAGCATCGAAAGTGTTGTAAACTCACAGCACATCATAGAGTCGTCCAAAGCCTTGCTGGGGCTAGGGACGATACCATGATATCGATATCAAACTCGTGAGCCAATAGGGCCTGGGATAGCTCACAAGGGAGGTATTGAAGTAGTATATATAAGTATAAACCTATGTTGGTGCATAGTTCTGAGGCATAGAGTGATCGACCCTTAGCTTACTTGGTGCTAGACACTACTCCCAAAAACATGCATATGCATGATAATGCTCAAACCATACCTCCTACCAAAATATGAAGGGGACATTGTCAATAAAGAACCCAATTAAGAGGTTGGGGTCGAACTCACAGGGATTATGGAAGAGCTAGACTAAAGCCATTAAGTGAACTTGTTGGGTAACTACTCCAAATTGGGGGTTCTAAGGAAAATAATAATTAAAAACAACTGATAAAAATTTGGTTGAAATCAAGGATGAAAGATAACTAGGGTTTGTGTTCCCCATGGGTTCATAACCTCTTCGGATATACAAACGTGATCATCACCAATGCTTACTTGTAGAACTGATAGTTAGGTTTATTCAAACGACTGGTTCGTCCCTATCAAATGACTATACTCAATCACCGGGTCAGGTCTCATGAGCGATTGCAAACTAACCGTTATCAATATGTCCCAAATTTAACTATCCTGCAACCACAACTCAAGTTAATAAAATTATCATCAATATGAAGGGTTTGTTGTAATTCTCTTTTCCTAATCTTTACCTCTCTTGACTCAAACAAGTAAAGAATTTGGGAAAGTCCTAACGTTGTACACCGTTAAGAACCATTAAAGCATGAAGAGAATACAATACAAGTGTTTTGCATTGGTTTTGAATCACTTTTATGTAATCCTAGCTTGTTAATCCACCATAGTTCTCACAACCCTAGCTATGGAGGTTTTAGCCTCTCATATTTGTAAGATTTTTATTTTCATTCATAATTAAATACATAAATCAATACTTATAATTATTGATGAAAGAAAAACTTTGTTATATAACTCAGCAAAATCCTCAAGAACAAAATATGAAGATCAAGAGAAAATCAAGAAAAGCTTGATCACAAGTCAATCAACTCAATTCTATATTTTTATCCCTCAATCCTCACGTCGTCTAATGTTAACTAACTATTGTCTAGTCTCTTATGATGAAAATAAAACATAAAACATATTTATACAGACATAAAAATCTTTTTTCTAAGCTAACAGGAAGAATTTCCATAACTAAAAGTCACTTGTGTCACAACCATTCCTACGACCCATAGCAAGTATGTGTGTGTCGAACCTGCTTCTTGTATGTCATTGGCTGGCTGAAATTTGGCTAAGTGTTGGCCCTTGGTATGACTCGTACATGCGTCCTATGAGTCGTACTGTGCTTTTGTGGTCTGACTCTGAGGCTTTTCAACTTTACTAAAGTTCTTCACGAGTGCTATGGTACGACTCGTACCTTGATGTCACGACTCATATTGTCTATCTGTATCAGTTGTTAGCCTCTTGTGAAAATCTTCTGAATCTTTCCACGACTTCTACACTATGGCCCGTACCAGCAATGTACAACTCTTACTGAGAGTCATATGATGCACTCTTCATACTTAGCCATCTGAAACTTCTCACGGTCTGCAGTACGGCTCGTAGCACCATCCTACGGCTCGTACTGAGAATTGTGACTTAGGCCTATTTTTTGCACTTTCAGGATATCTTTTGCACATTCTTGCCCTAGCATCTATTTGTCTCGTAACCAAAGAACAAGTGTCTTATATCCATATAAACATACCTAAGTCCAATCTATTTTCTTAGTTTTGAGCGTCGAAAGTGTTGTAAACTCACAACAAATCATAGAATCGTCCAAAGCCTTGCCGGGACTAGGTACGATACCATGGTATCGATATCAAGCTCGTGGGCCAATAAGGTTGGGGATAGATCATAAGGGAGTTCTCTAACTAACATATATAAGTATAAACCTACGTTGGCGTGTAGTTCTGAGGTATAGGGTAATCGACCCTTAGCCTTCTCGATGCTAGACACTACTCCCAAAAATATGCATATGTTTGATAATGCTCAAACCATACCTCCTACCGAAGTATGAAGCGGACGTTGTCAATAAAGAACCCAACTAGAGGTTGGGGTCTAACCCACAGGGAATAGGGAAGAGCCAGACTAAAGCCAGTAAGTGAACTTGTTAGGTAGTTACTCCAAATTAGGGGTTTCAAAAGAAAACAATAACTAAAAGCACAATTAAAATTATGGGTGAAATCCAGAATTAAAGATAACTATTGTTTTGTGTTCCCCATGGGTTCTTAACTGCTTTGGGTATACATATATCATCATCACCAACGCTTACTTGTAGAACTGATAACTAGGGTTCATTCAAAAGACTGGTTCGTCCCTATTAAACGACTATAGTCAATCACCGGTCAGGTCTCATGAGCGATTTCAATTTAACCGTTATCAATATGTCCTAAATTTAACTATCCAGTGACCACAGCTCAAGTTAATACAATGATCATCAAGGTCAAGGCTTTGTTGGCATTCTCTTTTCCTAATCTCTACCTCTCGAGGCTCAAGCAAGTAAAGAATTCGGGCAGGTCCTAATGTTGTACACCATTAAGAAATATTAAAGCATGAAGAGAATACAATACAAGTGTTTTGCATAGGTTTTGAATCATTTTTATGTAATCCTAGCTTGTTAATCCACCATGGTTCCCACAACCCTAGCTAAGGAGGTTTAGCCTCTCATAGTTGCAAGATTGTGATTTGCATTCATAATTAAATATATAAATCTATACTTACAATTATGGATGATAAAACTTTTTTTATATAACTCATCCTCAATAACAAAATATGAAGATCAAGAGAAAATCAAGAAAAGGTTGATCACAAGTCAATCAACTCAATTCTATATATTTATCCCTCAATTCTCATGTCTCTAATGTTAACTAACTATTGTCTACCTATGATGAAAATAAAACATAAAATGTATTTATACAGACATAAAATCCTTTTCCTAGGCTAACAGGGTGAATTTTCATAACTGAAGCCGCATGTGTCACAACCATTCCTACGACCCGTAGCAGGTATGTACGTGTCATACCTTCTTCCCATATGTCATTAGTTGGCTGAAATTTGGCTAAGTGTTGGACCTTGATACGACTGGTAAATGCGTCCTACGAGTCATAATGTGCTTCCGTGGTCTGACTCTGAGGCTTTTCAATTTTTCTGAAGTTCTTCACGAGTGTTATGGTACGACTCGTACCTTGATGCCATGATTCGTACTGCCTATCCGTATCAGTTGTTAGCCTCTTGTGCAAATCTTCTGAATCATTCCACGACTTCTACACTACGGCCCGTACCAACAATGTACAACTCGTACTGAGAGTCGTAGGATGCACTCTTCATACTTAGCCATCTAAAACATCTTACGATCTGCAGTACGACTCGTACTGAGAATTGTGACTTAGGCCTATTTTCTGCACTTCCAGGCTATCTTTGCACATTATTTCCACAGCACCTATTTGTCCTATAACCAAAGAAAAAGTGTCTTATATTCATATAAACATACCTAAGTCCATACTATTTTTTTAGTTTTGAGCGTCGAAAGTGTTGTAAACTCACAACACATCATAGAGCCGTCCAAAGCCTTGCCGAGACTAGGGACGATACCATGATATCGATATCAAGCTCGTGGGCCAATAAGGTCGGGGATAGATCATAAGGATGTTCTCTAACTAACATATATAAGTATAAACCTACGTTGGCGCATAGTTCTGAGGTATAGGGTAATCGACCCTTAGCCTACTCGATGCTAGACACTACTCCCAAAAACATGCATATGTTTGATAACGCTCAAACCATACCTCCTACCGAAGTATGAAGCGGACGTTGTCAATAAAGAATCCAACTAGAGGTTGGGGTCTAACCCACAGGGAATAGGGAAGAGCCAGACCAAAGCCAGTAAGTGAACTTGTTAGGTAGTTACTCCAAATTAGGGGTTTCAAAAGAAAAAAATAACTAAAAGCACAATTAAAATTATGGGTGAAATCAAGAATTAAAGATAAGTATTGTTTTGTGTTCCCCATGGGATCTTAACTGCTTTGGGTATACATATATGATCATCACCAATGCTTACTTGTAGAACTGATAACTAGGGTTCATTCAAAAGACTGGTTCGTCCCTATTGAACGAATATACTCAATCACTGGGTCAGGTCTCATGAGCGATTTCAATTTAACCATTATCAATATGTCCTAAATTTAACTATCCAGTGACCACAGCTCAAGTTAATACAATGATCATCAAGATCAAGGCTTTGTTGTAATTCTTTTTTACTAATCTCTACCTCTCTATGCTCAAGAAAGTAAAGAATTCGGGTAGGTCCTAACATTGTACACCATTAAGAAACATTAAAGCATGAAGAGAATACAATACAAGTGTTTTGCATTGATTTTTAATCACTTTTATTTAACCCTAGCTTGTTAATCCACCATGGTTCGCACAACCCTAGCTATGGAGGTTGTAGCCTCTCATAGTTGCAAGGTTGTGATTTGTTTGCATAATAAAATTCATAAATCAATACTTACAATCATAGATTAGAGATAAACTTCGTTGATTAAATCTGGAATTTATCAAGAACAATTCATTTGATCAAGAATAAAATCAAGAAAAGGTTGATCACAAATTAATCAAATCAATTCTACGTTCTCTCGTGATTGTCTTACCAAAACTAACTATGACTCACTAAATCTCATCTTTTTTTTTTTGAAAATAAAACATAAAACGTATTTATACAGACATAAAAATCCTTTTTCTAAGCTAATAGGGTAAACTTCCATATCTGCTGCTGCTCGAGCCACGACCAAACCTATGACCAATTGCAGACTTGTACGGGTTGTACCTACTATCTGTAGGTCTTTAGTTTCCTGAAATCCGGCTAAGTGTTGGGCCTTGGTACGACTCGTACCAACTTACTACGAGTCATACTGATCTTCCGTGGTTTGAATCTGAAGACTCTAAATTTTTCTGAAGTTTGTCACGAGTGTGTTGATATGACTCGTACCTTGACTTATGACTCGTACTGTAGTCATCTGTACCCAGTGTCAGCCTTTGTGCAATTTCTCGTAACATTTCCACGACTTGAAGTTACGGCTCGCACCATGATCATACAGCTCGTACTGTGAATCGTGAATTGCATCTTTCTCAGTTCATCCTTCTGAATATTTTCACGAGTCTTAGTGCGATTTGTACCATCAATGTACGACTCGTACTAAGACTGTCATTTTGGCTCAGTTTCTGCTCTTTTAAGCTTCTTTTGCACAATCTTGCTCCAACACCTAAGTTTACCTGAAAACACAAGAAAATTACCTCATATCCATATAAACATACCTAATTCCATGCTATTTTCTTTAGTTTTGAGTGTCGAAAGTGTTGTAAATTCATAGCACATCAACACCCTCAAATTTAGACTTTTGCATGTCCTTAGTCAAAGAAAAGAAAAACTAAAACACGACGCTCAACTAGAAAATAAACTCAGGATACTACAGCTAACATTTAAACAAAATTTTCACTTTATATACAACAACTTCTGACCCCTTCTCCATGAACTAGCATTATCTAACATACTACAAGAAACCACAAAACATGCTAAACAGGGATCAAGACATGTCATCTAGCTATCAACAGGGAATCAAGTTATCACCAATATTTTTTACATAGACCCATGGAAAAAGTAAACATAATCCATGTCCCCTCACAACAAATGAAGTCCCCACTCACAGATGTAGTATCAAATATGTATGGGACTAAACAAATGAAACACTCACCCTTACAAAGAAGTTCCAAGTACTATGTATCAGATGTCATAGGCTTGCCCTTATTTTCTCTGCTTCGGTTTATCGAATGGTCAAATTAGGATCACTATAGGACTTGATATGACTTGTAATGTAGGCTTAGGGGTGGAAATGATAAAGATGAAAGCTTTTTAAGTGACTATCCCTTCCTTGGCACTACATACATCAGCTTCACCCTTCACCTATTTCACCTTTTATTCTTTTCATTTCTTTTCTTCCCTTTTCACCTTTTTTATATACATTTGCATGGGTGTGGTGTATTTTCAACCTTTTCAAGCACATTTTTTTTCTTTTGAAATTTCTTTTTCAAGATTCTCAACTTTTTCATCTCTTTTCTTTTTATCACACCACACCTTATTTTCCACCTTTTTCTCTTTTCTTTCCCTTTTTGTCGTTCCCACCATTTAGGCACCCCTACTCTAGCCAACCTCAACTTAGGAATTTTCCCTATGTTGAGGTTCATAATATTCAAGGAAGGACCAGGACCAAAATAGGTTCATTACGGTTTATTGGTTAATTAAAGAAAAAAATGGGTCAATTAAGGCTCAAAATTGGGATCAAGGGATTCATATAATTTTGGTAGGGTTATTTAGGCTAAAAGTGAGCTTAAAAAAATGGCGTATGATCACATCCTAACCAACCTTCCTTAGCCTATGCAAAGACCAACCAGACAAGTTCTAGATCTTCTACACAATACCGAACTAAGTACTTCACCTCACTCACTCATGGTACATAGCTTATATTCATCTCACCTGTATGGTTTACACATGTCTTAATAAGACTCCTCATGCTAATAGACTAAATGACATCAAAAGATCCACAAAAATCATGCATGCAGTCACAAATACATAGCTAATGCATCAAAAAAATTTAAACAGGGTCAAAAAATCAAAACTTGTGCATTTTCATTGGCTGGGTACTCCTAAGTTATTTTCTAATTTAAAAAATCACAAATTAAAAATAAAACTCCTAAACATGTCGGTTCTACTAGATAGCATGCCCGAGGGAAAAGAAACATGACAAGAAAAAACCTCGGACGTATCAAAAAATCCCAATAACAAGTACACCCCCTCCCCTTTTTGAAAATTTAGCTTCGTCCCAAAAGCATGAAATAGAAGAAAAAACGGAAGTGAACACACTTGTGGCGCTCTAGGCACTCCTGTCACCCTGCGGAGGAGGTACCTCCGCTATAATCATGGCGCTAGCGGTGGACGGCGCACTCCTTGAAGTATCAATGGGGGGAGTTTTACCCCCTCTATAGTTTTGGCCGCTTCAACAGCCTCAGTGTGAATCGGGGCTGAATGTGTCTCACTCGAAGGGTCACGACCACTAGCAATGTCGGGCTAAGGCATGGTGCAGCTGCCCGCTCCTCTAGCTCACTCCTGCAGCTCTGACATATGTGCATCATGAGTCTGCAGGCTCTCCGCTCTAGCCCGTTTCCATTCCTTCCTTTCTTAGACTCTGACTCAGTCATTTCATCAATTAATGTTCTCCGAGCGGTTGATTTGTTTGCTCTGTGTTTGTATTTCATTGAACCTGTATAGGGAAGAATTAGTATTCCAAATTTGAGAAAGAAGTCAGGAAAAGAACAGTGTCAGATTTTTATCACAGGTCAACAGTATGGGTTGTACCCTTAAGGTACTACTCGTATGAAGACCCAACACTCCTATATATATGTTACTGCTCACAGATATGATTCGTACCACGAAGGTACGACTCGTACCTTGAGTCATCTGATGAAGCCTCAGCTATGATTTCTTTTGTATTTTTCCACGACTCGTGGTACGACCCATAGGTCAATTCCACGAGTCGTACGAAGGACTTTTCTGATTAACTTTGTTCAGTTCTTTGGTACAAATGTTGAGTACAACTCGTAGTGACAAACTACAACTCATACTGTGTTTCATACCATTTTCATGACTTAGTCGATTTTGTTCAGTTTGTAGGGGTTCTTTTCATAATTTGGGTACTCAGATTTCCCCCAAGTCTAGGCATGTCATTCATCAATTCAACACTACTCATGTCATTCATCAATTAAACACTACCCATCTCTCCCCTTTTTAATCACTACCCATAACTCAAATTTTGGAGAAAAAAATTAAATTCACAAGTTCAACCCAACAACGAAAAAAAATATGATGTTTTCCAATCGTTCATGCTTTGTTTTCATCCCTGATCATTGTATTATTGAATTTTTCGATCAAATTCAATACTCCCAGGGGTTTTGACAGTGAAAGCTTCAAGAAGGTTAAAAAAATTTTATATTCAATGCACTACTTACTTGTTGCTTCTTTCTTCGACTGACAATCACAAATGTGGGTTAAGAGGAACTTGGGTTGAGCCAGAAATTGCTTGATTCTTCTTAGCTTTTGAGTTACGGGTGTGTGGGGAGAGTGAGTGTAGGTCGTGAGTAGTGGGTTCTTTTGCATGAGACAAAGGTCGGTTTAGGTATAAAATTTAAATAGGAAAGGGGGCAGATTTAAAAATATGGGCTGAGTCGGTTAATAATGAAGTTTTTGACCCATCAAGACTCATACCAAGAGTCGTAGGAAGACCCCACGACTTGTCCCCTAGACCCGTGCTTCATAAAATTAAGAAACTTACCTAGGGACCTACCAGTGCATCTTACAACTCGTACCATGTTGGTACGGTTCGTATGATGACTTGCAGGTTATTTCTTTGAATTACTTCTCTAAACCTCACCATGACTACTACTATGGCTCGTAGGATGCTGTCACGATTCATACTGAGAGCCGTAGCAGCTGCCTTTTCAGCAGTTTTTCTGCCTCCTGTTTTTGCTTTCCCTACACACTGAGCACACATTAGTTGAATAACTTGGGTTTTCTCCCAAGAAGCGCTTGATTTAATATCGTGGAACGACGCAGGTGGCCTGGTTACTCATACTTCACCCCGGACACCAAGATGCTATTATACCCCGGAAGCCCAAAGATATGNCTGGTTACTCATACTTCACCACGCCACCACTTGGACTTCCTCCCAAGAAGCGCCTAATTTAACATCACGGCACAACGCAAGTCTCTTGACTACTCAGAATTCGTCAAGTGACTCATATCCATCCTCTAGTTTTGAGAGTACACTGAATTTCTTCGGTTGCTGAATTGACCAAAAGATGTTAAAGGTGACCTCTTCTTTGTTTAGTCTAAATCTCAACTGCCTGCCTCCACATCTACTAGGGCCCTCCCGGTTGCAAGGAATTGTTTCCCCAAAATGATGGGGACCTCATAATCAACCTCGCAATCCAAAATCACAAAGTCTGCTGGGAATATAAATTTGTCTACCTTAACAAGCACATCGAATAGGATCCCCACTGGCTTTTTAACAGTTCTGTCGGCCATCAGTAGTCGCATAGTGGTCGGTGTGGGGGCTCCCAAGCCTAATTTCTTGAACACTGTCAAGGGCATCAAGTTGATGCTTGCTCCCAAATCACAAAGTACCCTTGCAAACTCGACATTCCCAATGGTGCAAGGTATAGTGAAAGCACATGGATCTTCCTTCTTCTGAGCTAGGACCCTTGTAGCTATGGCACTATAGTGATGTACAATGTCTACCGGCTCATAGCTCACAGATCTCTTCTTAGTCACCAAGTCCTTCATAAACTTTGCATATCCCAGCATTTGTTCCAGTGCCTCAACCAATGGTATGTTCACAGATAACTATTTAAGCATTGAAAGGAATTTCTGGAACTTACCATTTTCCGCCTTCTTCTTCATCCTTCGAGGGAATGGTGGCGGTGGTCGCGGGATAGCTTTGTAGATTTAAGGTGCTCCTTGGTCAATGTCAAGTTCTTATTCACCTCTTGGGGCCTCAGAATGCTCAGTTCTCTCTGTCTCAACACTCTTCTCATTCTCCTCCATTATGCTTTCTTTCATCCGTTCAACTACAACCGGAAAAGGGGGGTCAACTGTGGTCTTACCACTCCTAGTCATCACCGTCATGCAATAGTCATCATTCTTTGGGTTTCGGACGGTGTTGCTAGGTAGTGTAGCCTTTTGTCTAGGGTTTATTGATGCTGACAGTTGCCCAAGTTGATGTTCGATCTGTTTGATCACTGTAGCATGAGACTCCACTTTCTGACCCATACTTGATAAGTCACTTCAGATCTCCTTTAATTGCTCATCAGTGGACCTCACCTTCTTTAGAATCTCATCCATCATGCTCTCCAACTTTGATTGCCCATCATCCCCCTCTCGTGCATTGGGAGGAACATAAACTCCAGTCGGTCATTGTGATATCCATCATTTCTTATCCATTCTCCTTCACCCTCACGACCTCGACTCCTGTCTCTGAGCCCATTTCAGTTATAGTTGTCTCTATATTGATTCTGACCTTGGTTTCCAAAACCTTGGCACCAATTGCCTTGTCCATACTCTTGGGTGTTGGCTCGAAAACCCGCCACTTGGCTATCCAGGAAGTTTGCCTCTTCCTTTGAATCAAAGTGATCAGCTCCCGGCTCCATTCCTTAAGTTCTCACTGCATTTACCTTTTTGACTCCAGCTCCCATAATATGCTTTGTCAGCAAGTCCAATGATGTGCGCATATGATCCAACTCCTGGTCGCATTCTTCTTCCTTCCTTCGTTGGTCTGCAGTCAAACCAACAGCATATGTACCGACCGCTGCATCAGCCTCCCTCGTATGCCATGCCCTGTTCGTCTTGGTCACCCTGTCAAGGATAGTAGCAGTTTGCTCCCAGGTGTGACTCATCAATGCTCCTCCTGCCACCGTGTCCACTTCATCTTTGGTGCTATTATTCAAAGACTTGTAAAAAAAATTCCAAAAAACTATCATTTGGGATCTTATGGTTCGGGCACTTTGTCAACTTCTTTTTGAAACTCAACTAGGTTCATGAAGTGCCTCTGTCTTGATTTGTCGGAAGTTTTAGATCTCGTCTTTTAGCTACAACATTCCAGAGGGAGGGAAGAATCTCTCCAAGAAGGCCTGTTTGAGTTCCCTCCAGTTGGTTATGGATTCATTGGGCAACTCCGATAACCATAAAGTGGCTGCTCTGATAGAGAGAAGGGGAAAAGTCTGAGCCGTATGGCATCCTGGATTACTTCGGGTAACCTGTATGCCTTGCATATTCCTATGAAGTTCATCAAGTGCAGGTTGGTGTCGTCCGTTGCATGACCACTGAACACCCCTTTCATGTTTAGCAATTGGATCATGGTGCTCGTTGTTCGGTTGTCTAGATGACTACACGCAAGTGCACGTGGTCGAACAAGTAGTAAATGGCTCAAGTAAGCCAAGTATCGATCCCACAGGGAATGGACTACGGGGCAAATCTACTCAAGTGTCAATTAACTGTAACTCTAAAAATGCAAACAACAATGTAAAGAAAAGTTTTTATATTTTGTTTCCTAAATTT
>JACEIK010006500.1:62927-74347 GCA_018107945.1 Datura stramonium
AGCTAAATTAATACTCAATAGAGTGCCCCACAACAAAATACAATTTATTCCATATGAGAAATAAAAGGGAGAATATTCAACTTGAAATATTTCAAAGTGTGGGGATGCTTAGCTAAAGTCCAAGTTCTTAAACCCCAAAGGATCAAAAGAGGATAAAAAATCGTGGACTGTATGCTTATTGGATATTCTACTAATAACAAAGCATGTCGATTTCTGATTTACAAATTCAAACATCCCGACATTCATGTTAATATGATAATTGAATAAGATATTGTTGAATTCTTTGAACATATTTATCTATATTAACTAAATGTGAATCATCTAGTGAAGAATCTAAACGACCTCAAAAAGAACTAAAGAAAAACGCACTAAATGAAGAGAATTCAAGACGTAGTCAATGTCAAAATAAATCTTCTTCTTTTGGACTGGATTTTGCGATATTTCTGCTTGAAAATGAGCCTCAAACATTTAAAGAAGTCATGTCTTCAACAAACTCATCATTTTGGAAATAGATAGTCAATAATGAAATTGAATCAAATCTTAAACAACCATATTTAGGAATTGATTGATCTTCCTCCTGAAAATAAAATCTTAGGTTTGAAATGGATCTTTAAAAGAAAAATAGGAAGCTGATGAAACTATTGACAAATATAAGCAAGACTTGTTAAATATTATAGAAAAAAGAAGGCCTTGATTATTTTGACACATACTCGTCGGTAACAAGAATAACATTCATTCGGGTGTTAGTAGCACTGGTGGCAGTACATGGTCTTAAAATTCATCAAATGAATGTGAAAATAGTTTTCTTAAATGAAGAGTTGAAGGAAGAAATTTAAATGGAACAACCTGAGGGTCTTGTGGTTCCAAGTAAATAACGAAAAGTATGTAAATTTGTTAGGTCATTTTATAAACTAAAACAAGCACCCAAATAATGATATGTAAAATTTGACCAAATAATGTTGACAAATGGATTTAAGATCAATGAGTATGATAAATGTGTTTACATTAAAATACTCTGAATTATCAAGTCATTGTTTTCTTATATGTTGATGACATATTGATCATGAGTAGACACATTTCTAACATAAATGATACTAAGTGTATGTTGGCTATTAAATTTGATATAAAAGACTTAGGAGTTGCTGAATTAATCTTAGGAATTAGAATTCATAAAATTCCACAAGGTTTAGCATTATCACAGTCTCATTATATTGAAAGGGTACTTGACAAGTTCAAGTATTTGAATTTTCATATTGCAAAGACACCAATTAATGTAAGTTTTGCACTTCAAAAGAAATGAAGATGAAAGTGATTCACAGTTAGACTATGAACGAGTATTGGGAAGTTCAATGTTTTCATGAATTACACGCGACCAAATATAGCATGTGTTATTAGTAAGCTGAGTCAGTTCATAAGTAATCCCTATCAAGCTCATTAGATGGAAATGAAATGAGTTTTGGGATATTTATAACATACCCAAAATTATGCTTTGCAATATAACAAATATCCAACAGTAATTGAGAAATATAGTGATGCAAATTAGATCATTGAATTATCTGAAGTTAAATCTACAAGTGGATATGTACTTATCCTTGGTGGAGGAGCAGTGTCTTAAAAATCATCCAAACAGACATGTATCGCTCGTTCTATAATGGAATCATAATTTATAGCTTTAGATAAGGCTAGTGAATAAGTTGAATAACTTAGGAATTTCTTGTAAGACATTCCATTTTGGATCAAATCTTTGGTATCTATATGCATACATTGTGATAATCAAGTGGAAATAGGTAGGGCAGGGAGCACTATGTATAACGAAAAATCTTATCACATACGACGAATACATAATACCGTTAAACAACTATTCTCTATTGTAATTATCACAATTGACTACATACAATCAAGAGATAATATGTCAGATCCACTTATAAAAGCCTAACTAGAGAGGTAGTTGAAAGATTATTAAGGAGAATGGGGTTAAGGCCCGGGATAAGTCATCATGACGATAACTCTACCTAGTAGACTGGAGTTCCCAAGAGCTAGGTTCAAAGAGATTAAATAAAGTTATGAATGACAGTTCAATATTGTTAAATAACTCAACCCATTCTTGTAATAAAAACAATATAGTAACAAGGATAAAGTATTAAGGTTTAAAATTTTTTCAATGATTTCTAAGTTTGGCAAGATGTGACCAAGTAGTTTCTCTATAGGATTAAACATTTAGAAATCACCTATGCGAGTGTGAAATATAAGCGGCTTCAAGGAGAATGATAGTAAAGACGAATTCTCTATGAACTCATGAAATCAGGTGGTGTTAATGGTTGAAATGAACAGGAACCCTGATAATAATCGACGGTTAAAGGCTAGTTGTGTGACTTGTATTTTCTAGGTGTACAATAAAATTCGACGGTTGAAAGATATCACATCTACCGATTGATCAAGTGCATCTGATATGAGCTCACTACGAAAAATTCAAAGAAAAACCTACTCATCTAAATGCAATTAATCTTTGCTTGTAAATCACATACTTGTCCGTGCATTCCTTTATCTTATAACCATTACAGATTCATGTGGGGTGTTGTTGGGTTCTAACAAAATATGAATAGAAAATAAAGGAAAGAAATATGGAGGAAAAATAAAATTTGAACCAAAGGCTCCTTTTGCTTTTTGGATGAAGCATTTCTCCCATATTGGTGGTGGAAAAGAAATTTCATATGCTTAAATGTAGAAGCACTCCATCATGTAATTAAAGGGTTGAGAAGAAGGCAAGCTTCACGCTGTCATCGTTACTTTTGGCTTTGGATTTGTCAAATGATCTAGAGATTAATATTTTTGGATAAAATTTATTTAAATTTAATTATCTAATTATTATTTAATCCAAATATTTTTTATTAGCTTCTGATCCCGATTTTTTGACTCATTTTTCGCCATCCTCTCTAACTACAAAGTTGCAACTTTCAGAGTTGCACCTTTTCCAAAGAGTTATATTTTTCAAAGAGTTGCAGCTTTCCGATCCAATGGCTATATACATCTATTGAATCCTCATATATTCCTTATGAATTTTCTGATCTTCTAATCTCTATTGCTATTCTTGTACTTTAAGAATTGTCGTGTGATTACTGTTGTCGAGTGAGTTCGCTGATACTAGAGTTTGTGGTACTGCTACATTGGTGAGTAAATCATTCTATCTTGAGAGGATATATTCTATTACTTAGGGTATTTTGAGGAAATAATTTCCTTAAGGACATACTGTGAAATCAGTGGGCTCGATTTGATATTTTTCATTTCTATTTTACTTATATTTTACAAATAGCTTAGCATATTATTTTATTGTTCGAATACAGAATAAACAACAAAATCTTACATGTGGGTATCTCTCAGCTCGCGTAATGCCACGTAATCTCCCTTGGTTGTATCCTATAAGCCTAATTCCTTTACCACCGGTCCATAATAATAACTGAGTTGAAATATATTTTTAAAATAGAGTCTATGCTATTGTTCCAAATAACCAAAAAGAATTTAATTAAAGTTTAAGTTAGACAAAAATTGTTAGAGACTCAATTCACTTTTTTAGGCAAAAATTTCAATAATTGATCTTCGACAGTCTAGTTGTCTAGAGAGGAAATTGAACGAGGCCATAAAAATACAAACAAACAATTAGCATCAATTTGTCTACTAACTCTCAATTTTGATTGAGATATTTTTTATGTGAGGTGAGACTTGTGCAAAAGAAAATCTAGCCGCTCAATATGAACCATGAGTAGAGCCTTCACCAGTCACATTCACACTTTCAAAAAAACGCAAAGCAGAATTCACATTCAATTTGGAGAAAGAAACAGAGGCAGTCCTTTGGAGAATCAAGGGTTGGTAATGAATAGCAATCTGACATCTTCTTCATGGCAGTGGTGATTTTCAACACATTGGCCCACACTAAATTGATCATTGGATGTACTACTCAATTTTGAACCGCAAAGTTCAAGATGGTTTGGGCTTAATGCCAAAGAAACTTTAGTATCCATGTTTTAATATTAGTTTGAAAATGATATCGAGCTCTTCTTTGTATGCGAACTAGTACAATAGTGCTGTTAGGTTGCTTCCTTCGAAATAAGTAAATGGATCCTCAATATTCAGAAATCTCAACGTCCGAAACTCCACTAAAGAATATTGTACGAGTCATATCATTGTATATAATCTGGTAATTTGGTACGCGAAATCAACGGTCAATTAACAAGTTTATAGGACATTATTGGAAGAGACGGAGTCAGCTGAAACCGTACATTCATTTGAATTCACTTATACATATGCAAAAAGTACAAAAATTATAAATATACATAGATTACATATTTTGAATCCACTAACTATATATAATAAATTCACCTTTGACCTTTGTCTGTCAACGGGATTCCGTCTTTCGATGTAGTTGTGACTAAAAACTAATGAACTTAATGTTTATAAGTTTCTAAAGCCAAAGGCAAAGGTAAAAGGATGCAAGGAAATTCAATTGAAAAATTATACTAAGTAAAGAGGAAAAAAACAAACTTTTTTTCCCTTTGGCATGAGAATTTTTTTTTCTTGAATTCTCTTATCTGAGTTCCTAGCTCTGACACTGTCTATGGTGACCTCTAATTAATAAATAACAGTAACTGATTTCACGATCAAATATTTATAAATAATTTTTGAATGTTATAATATACAAAATTTGAACAAAAATTACTGAGTTCAAAGTGAAATCAGTAACATTATGGATCCACTTTGTAGCTGTTCAATTATAAAAATAAAGAGAAGAAAAAGGACTAATCATAGTTGTACAACAAATGTTTTGATCAACTAGCACATAGAATACACGGTAAATTATGGACATATGGATCATACGAAAGTTGAGACGAAATTTTAAGGAAGATGGAAAATATGACAGGACGGCTTAGGAGTTCAATAATTAAGGGTATGATGGTGACTGGAACGATGGCTATGCATTTCACAGAGCTGCATATATATATGCCTGAGATATTTCATTTGCACACATTATTGATTTCTTTTATTTATTTTGAAAGCAGTCTTTGTCTTTCATATGCAATGGTGAGTGTCAAAAGGAAAACCCATAATCAAAATGT
The DNA here is from genome assembly GCA_018107945.1 of Datura stramonium. Lineage (NCBI taxonomy): Eukaryota > Viridiplantae > Streptophyta > Magnoliopsida > Solanales > Solanaceae > Datura > Datura stramonium. Next base: position 68,036 of record JACEIK010006500.1, read on the forward strand.
AAAAGACATGGATTAATAATATGTGATTTGCTTTACCAAGTTATTGTTAATATAATAATTTTCAACAACTATGACCAAGAGAGACTCTTAAATACCCATTGACAAATTATTGAATAGATAGGTTGATTGTGATTATTAATTGCCTCATATACTGGATTGATTGTTGGGTGGGTGCCTATGAGTCTCATTTACAGATCCACGATGCATCCAAATTTGTTTGACAATTACAGAAATGTATATTATATTTATGCATATCTTACTTGGAGAGTGGTATCTTAATTCTATTATGATCTAAAGTTGTATTACACATGTTTGGAACCCAAAAAAAAAAGAAGAAGAAACACTAGAGTAAATATGTTACATATTTTATTCATATGCCTTATAAACACTAGAGTGCACAAGTCAAGTGACATGTGACTATTCCAAGGAACTTTGCATTGTAACTCCAATAATTTTTTACCATTTGCCTTTGAGACAAGAAAAAGCCAAGAACCAATTCAATTTGTGCACATAAGAATTGCCAAAAAACTCAGCATTTGTAACACTAGATAATTACCTCTGCCCTTTGCAATATGTCTATGGACAGCATTTTTGCAACTAGCCTTCACAACCTCGAGAGGACCATAACCCCCCTCCCCCCAACCACAAAACAGATCCCCTCCATCACCTTTAAGAAATACTACTATAAATGCAAGCCCCTAAATTATATCTCATTCCATAGTAAGAATTCTTACTTGCAGTAGTGTAACTAAAGTACTACTACTGGCCTCACTAGTAGCAAGACACTTGTTTTAGTACTACATTTCAAATTTAAAGAGTAATGGCCTTCTCTGCTGGACAATCTTATGCAGTTTCAACAAAATTTGATCCCTTGCAACAAAATTTATGGGGTTCTACGCCTCATATTTCATCATTTTCCATCAAGGAGATCAACTTGAGACAATGTGAAAAGCCCAACATCTTGTCCAGAAAACCTCTCTATATTTCAGCAGTAGTAAGTGGATTTGGACATGCTGATGAATCAAAAGTGTCCAAATCTAGGGACCCTTTAATCCAGTGCAATGCGTATGAAGCTAGTAGGCCGCAATCGATACCAATCAGCATTGAGTTTGGCCAAGAAGTTCAGGCTGCTTCTGTTCAGAAGCTCAAGATTGGGCTCTATTTTGCAACATGGTGGGCGTTGAATGTTGTTTTCAATATCTACAACAAAAAGGTGTTGAATGCCTTCCCATTTCCATGGCTTACTTCCACTGTTTCTCTGGCTTCTGGCTCTCTTATGATGTTGGTTTCTTGGGCTACCAAGATTGCTGAAACTCCAAAAACTGACTTTGATTTCTGGAAAGCCTTGTTTCCGGTAAGTAAAATGATGAATCTTTAGCTTCTTCATCATTTTTCTCCACTTCAAAAGCTCTTTTTTTTTTGGACATTGAAACTCATGTTCTGAATGTGGTTGTTCTCTTTTATACTTTTAGGTAGCTGTGGCACACACAATTGGGCATGTGGCTGCAACAGTGAGCATGTCAAAAGTTGCAGTTTCATTCACACATATTATTAAAAGTGGAGAGCCTGCTTTCAGTGTTTTGGTTTCAAGATTGTTGGGTGAAACTTTCCCTTTGCCAGTGTACCTTTCGCTTTTGCCAATTATTGGTGGTTGTGCACTTGCTGCTGTTACTGAACTCAACTTCAATCTAACAGGTAAGAAGAAAATGCATACTTCACTTTTTTCACCTCTCACTTACAATTCTATATCTTAGGCTGCATTTGTCTCTGCTCTTTTAAGAATTATGCAATCTTTGATCTTGATAACTGCAGGTTTTATGGGAGCAATGATATCAAATTTGGCATTTGTATTCAGAAACATATTCTCAAAGAAAGGCATGAAGGGGAAGTCAGTTGGAGGGATGAATTACTATGCTTGTCTTTCAATGATGTCTCTTTTGATTCTGACTCCTTTTGCTATTGCTGTGGAGGGTCCACAAGTATGGGCACTTGGATGGCAGAATGCAGTCTCCCAAGTTGGCCCAAATTTTATATGGTAAGTACATATATAGTTCTTGAAATAACTGCAGTTTGGTTAAATTAATGAAAGATCCCATGTCACTTTCAGTTTCCTTGGAAAAGCAAAAACAAGTATGTCATGTCACATGTTTTCCTTTGGAACCATGCTCATAGTTTATATTTCTTCTGAGGTTCTGGTTTGCATTGTAAGCGTGGTCCATGAACTTGCAAGAACTTAAAATATTCCAGCTTCCTAAAGAAAAAAAAAGTGAAAACAGAAGATTTTCAAGAATCTATAAACTGAATTCTTAAGTTATTGCTCTTTTCCTTAGGTGGGTGGTGGCCCAAAGTGTCTTCTATCACTTGTACAATCAAGTCTCCTACATGTCCCTAAATGAGATCTCCCCATTGACATTTAGCATTGGTAACACAATGAAGAGAATTTCTGTCATAGTCTCATCTATCATCGTCTTCCAAATTCCAATTCAACCAGTTAATGCCCTTGGTGCTGCCATTGCAATCTTGGGAACTTTCCTCTACTCACAGGTAAGTCAATTCTTGTCTTCAAAAAGTAATGAATTTGTTATTGTCAATGTAATTTTTTTAATTCTTTTTTTGGCATATTTAATTGGGGACCAATAAAAATCAATCCAAATGATCAATCTAGCATATGGACAACTTGTTACTTATTTCATCTTAGAGCCATCACTGCTCTCCATGCTTAGACAATTATAAGGATTGTGACCAGTCTTTGTTTCACTTCTAAAAACTAGACCATCACTTCTAAAAACTAGACCATTTTGAGCTAAATTTGTTGTTATGGTTTTCTTGCAGGCTAAACAGTAGATGAAATTTGGTGAGGTAGATGAAAAGATAAAAGAGGGACTTGGGTAGGAACTGGACCTAACACTTGTTGTATATGAGATATTATCATGTTATCAATTTGTGACTACTAGCAGTATCAAATTTTTCCCTAGCAAAATGACTGAAGGCATGGCTGGATGGATGTGAAAAATGGGGTCTCAGTGGTTCATGACAGAGACAGAAGATCCTGAGTGAATGAATGTGCCTTTTGAGTAATTGAAATGTCAAGAAAAACTGGCTCTTCCTAGCTGCAATTCCAATCCAAGCATTTGTATTGGCCTTCATGCTGTGAATTAAGTGTGATAAATTGTAAAGCTTGGTTTGGTCTATTTCATATTTAAAATGTTAAGATTGATTCTGGTAATGTCCCTTCCGGTAATCAGAGGGAAAGATTAGATTACACAAGAACTGGTTAATCATCAAGGCCAATTAATGTCTACTTGGTCAAACTTTTGAAAAGTCAAAAGTACTTATTTTTTTAAAAAATGAGGTGTTTGTTCAAGTTTTTGATGTAAATAAGTGTTTTGGGAGTAACAGAAACTGTTTTTCAAAAGTTAAAAAAGTAATTTTTCCTTAAAAGAACTTTTTAAAAAAATACTTTTAAGAAAAATACACTTAGAAATACTTTTTAAAAACTTGGTTACTAATTGCTTCTCAAAAATATTTTTTTTATTGGTCAAATACAAATTATTTCTCATAAAAAGTACTTTTTTTTAAAAAACACTTTTTAAAATAAATTGATTTTAGAAACTTGACCCAAATATAATATAGACAAGAAGCTTTTAACTTTAGTTGCAATTAGGGGCAGATCCACCTTTTAGGAGGAGGGTTCAGCTGAACCACTTCATCTAAAAACATTATTATTATTTTATATAGCAATTTGGCTGACAAAATCTGAAATTGTATATATTAATAAGGAATGAACCCAGTAGAAACAAGCTGAAATCGCAGAGAAACAATGAAACGGGTTCAAATTTTGCCGAAGGTTGCGTTCTCGCAATCCTTGCGGTTATTGTTGGACGGAGTTTCTTTGACACTCCTTATAATTGTACTCCCTTACTTTGCTTGTTGTTTATCTGATGTATCTTTTTCTCATTTTTTATTATAATCATATTAATTATTCATATTGTATTTCTGATTCTAATAAGTTGAGAAATTTGTTGTTGTTATTGTTGTTATTGTAATTTTGTGCTTTTAAGTTTTAAAATTTTCTGATTAATCAATATTAATGTCAAATTATAAATTTTAGAGGTTTAAAATAAGATATAAGAATTGAAGATGTGCATAGATTGAAATTTGATGAATTCTTGAACATGTTAGAATTTATTTTAAAATATTACAAAGGATATTATATACATGGTTTATTACATTATTTGTGTATTTAGAGAATATATGCATTGTAAAAATATTTAAACTAAAAATTCGATTAAGAAGTTTAAAACTTATGATATGCATTTTTCTTTTTCGAATAGTAGTGTCAATATTTTTTTGCCTTGTTGATCTGTTAAAAGAATTGACATTACCTCAAAATTATATTAATGTCAGACTATATTGTAAATTAAAAATGATAAAAGGGCAGCCCGATGCACGAAGGTCCCTCTATGTATGGGGTTCGGGGAAAGGTCGAATCACAAGAGTCGATTGTATGCAGCCTTACCTTGCATTTTTGCAAGAAATTATTTTTACGATTTGAGCCTGTGACCTCCTGATTTTATGGCAATTAGTGTTAATGGTGTCACTTATGGTGTTTAAAATTGTTGTAATATCAAATATTACTATAATTTTTTATTGGTTGAACCAGGTTGTACAAATTTCTAGGTTCTCCACGATTGCAAATGGAGACAGAGAACATACAACAACATATTCTATAATCTTTTCCGATGCATAGTTAAAATGTTAAATTTTCAACCTAAAGGCGAGGAAACACAAATTTGCAGACAAGCAAAAATTTTTCCCAAAAGACTTCACATTATTAAAGATAACCAACAAATTATAAGTAGCTTACTTTTCTCTTCGATCAGCTACTGACATAGAATTTTATTCTCACACCCCATGCAATAATATCCATGGTCTTCTTCCCTAATTATGTATCTATTATTGAAATATTTAATATGAAGATGCTTGAATTTTGAAATGAAAGCTGCGAACCTAGTGATTATGGATCTAGAATTACACTTTCATTGTAACAGAATCAAAGCAAATGTTAATTTGCATTTTGCACTGACCGACTAACGAGATTTCTAACTAGGGGTACACATGAGTCGAGTTGGTTTGGTTTTTCATTAAAAAATTACTTAACCAATTATGTCAGTTTATTAAATCCATAAATCAAATCAAATCAATATAAATCGATTTTTTCGGTTAAAGTTTTAATCGTTCTTTCGATTTTTTCAGCTTTTTGATTTTTTTAAAACTAAATCAAATAGTTAAAAAAATCAAACATAACTAAATTGGGCATTTATATTTGATTTTTTAAAAAACTAAATCAAATGTTGATGTGCCGTGATTTTACGATACGTTCGATGCTTAAAACCAAGAAATTATGCACATTCCAAATATGTTTATATAGGTTTGATGTGTTTTGTGCTTAATGTTGCAGGAAAACAGGTTCGAGAGTGAATTGGTCGAATTAATGCTAAAAATCACTGAAAAGGTGACTGCCAGGCACTTCATGAGTCGTTGGCAGGAGGCACAACCCGTTGTTGAAGGCGTAGGGCAAAAATGGATTTTTGAAGAAGCAAGGCATTGTACTTAACGAGTTGGAGGAACGACTCGTTACACCCGGTAATGAGTCGTGAGGTCAATCGTTAGGATTTGAAGAGAAAATTTCAACAAAGTGGCTAGTGAAGTTGACGACAGACATAACGAGTCGTCATGAAATGGAATGACTCGTTGGCAGACAACTGGAACCATCCGTGAAGTGCACTGGACTTTCTGAGGAACTAGACCACGAGAGACCTAACGACTCGTGCTCAGGCACGACGAGTTGTTAGGTGAACCGTTGCCAAGATTGGGTACGTTTCTGAGGACGACTGTTTTAAGCAAGGAACGATTCGTCAGATGGCCAAACGAATCGTCACCAAGCCCGTTGCCACTGCCGACCTAGTTTCTAGTTTTAATTAGGAAAAAAATTTCTTGATAGTATAAATACACAGTTTAGGTTTATTTTTGAGAGGGGATTTAGAGAGGATTCTAAGACAAATTTCCTGACAGTTGGAGAATGATTTTTTAGAGAATTCTAGAGTAATTGAGAGAGCCGACTTTATTAGTTTTCAACTATAATTTTGGTATTGATCAATTGTTCTTGATTCACGAAACAAAAGCAACATTGAAGTTTTCTTCATCTATTATGGAGTTGTTATTCAATCTACGTGGTTTTTATTCTACAATAATTTGTAAGTTGCAATTATGATTTCTTCAATATTTTGTGATTGCGATAATACAAGTATG
>JACEIK010006501.1:50769-65295 GCA_018107945.1 Datura stramonium
TGAGTCCCTGACCAATCATATTCTATCTCTTTAATCTCTCTCTATATATAAGGAGGTTATAGGCATGACATGCTTTTATAACCTCCATTCATATTTATCTTTTTTTTTGTAGTTTTTTTTGAGTATTTTTCCTATTTTAAGAGGTTTAAACTCTATAAGTTTAAGAGTGTAGTAATATTCAATTGTAAGTTAAAATTCATAAGATTATAAAAATCTCACCATTTATGTGTGTAAAATGAACCACCATCATGTTGAACTTAATTACTAATAGTTATTTGAGAATTGAAGTTAACGTTTATGAAATGAAAAGACTTTTCTCTAATGTGACCGTTGAGATTTCTACACAATTTTTTAATCATATTCTTGGCTTATAAATACCATTGACATGGATGAATTATTATTCTCATCACCAAGGTACGAGGGCAACAACATTTCGAAGGCCTTATTCACTATTACACTTCAGCATGCTAGCACAAAGATATTTTTCTACAGGTAGCTATAGTCTATATGTCATTGTTTCCTTCTTTTGTGTTCCTCCTTTACTTGCTTTTCAAATCTCTCCTTTTTCATTTGTAGTTATAAGTTTTACCATTTGTAGTTGCAGAGATGGATGAGGAACTAAATTGGATGGCTCCATGTGCTTTTATACATTCTATCAAACTAGAAGTAATAGACACGACCTAAAGATTACATCTTCTACAATATAACAAGATATAGCCGTTAAAAGGATATAAATATGATACCAAGTCTTTACAATGTAACCGCGATTTATCCCTAGAATTGACAAAAGCATTCCTGCTCTGCAGTTGGAGACTTGTTCATATGAAGAACAAGGAACTCTAGCAACGCTTGAAAGCACTACCTCCATTTTCATGTACTGTGGTTTTAGAACCTATCCTTAATTGCATATTAAAGTTCAAACGGTACAAGTGCATGTGACTAGAATATGAAAATGTGACACTCACATCTTATCCTTGTCGGATTCGCTATAATATTTCTTATGAACATTTATAAGCATGAGGATGATTTTGGAAGCCTTTAAGTTCCCGTGGATGGGCTAAAATTACAGAAGTTGTATAAATAGACGTTTTGAATCAAGCGAAAACAGAAAATATACAATAACAACATATTTAGTATATCCCACCGAGAACATAAAAATATAGAGATCCAAAAATACAGTAAACTTAATTTGTTGTCATACTCCTTAGACTACTCTATATGTAGTTTCACTTTTGGGTTTTAGAATGCTTGGATCTTTTGTGCTTATATATTATGTGGCAGTCTGGCGTAGGTTTGATTCTGTCTGTACGAACTCGATTTTCTAGAGAAAAATAAGTTGCTTTGTAATGCTTTCTGGATCTCCTTGAGAGCAAAATTAGTGATTACATGATTGTGACCTTCACCGGAGGAGATAAGCTTGAAGAAGATGATGAGATTTTGCTTCAATACTTAGACCGTTGCCCTAAGCCTTTAAAGGTTAGATTATTTACAGATATCTTTTATAATATTATTAGATACTCCCACCTTTTGTAACTCTTTAATTTTAAATTTTCACGTTGTGTGTTTTTTGACCACAAGATTAAAGGTCACTTTGGTACATGTTATCTTTCTTTAGTTCAAGACCACGTGGTTAAAATATTTTTTTACTTTTATAAACTCCGTGTCAAGTCAATACCAAATAAATAAATTGATAAATAGAGAGTATGCTGTAAATTAAACTGACAGATCATACATTCTTATTTATTAGAATTTTAGCATTCTTCAAGTAACATATGTTTGTAAAAGAATTAAAATCACTTGCGCATGAGTCTGAAAGTTGATCCAATTCAATTATTTATTTGTACTATTGTTACAGGAAGCTCTCAAACAATGTGGAAATAGGCAAGTACTTTTCGACAACAAGACTGAAGATCCATTGATGAAAGGCGATCAGTTGAGAAATCTTCTTTTACATGTGAACTTGGTTGTGGAAAAGAATGGTAGAAAATCATATACAACATAACTATTCAAGGAACTAAAGATATGTATTTAACCATTATGATGTATTATCTTTTGCCAAGAAAGAAAATAGTTAGGGACCTGATTGTCCCCTTTACAATCATGTTGATCAGTTGTGTATAGTATACATCTGGAGAAATCATGACGAGCCTCAGTGGCTAATTCAGAATTTTTACGTGATTCGAAATACAGAAAAGGTAAACACCCAAATAATTTAAATAGAATCTATATGTACTTATTTTTACGTAAAACATAAAATTTTGACCTTTCGTAATTATATAATTTTCGGATGAACCTCATTTGCCCCTTAATTCCCCCACCGACGAGCCTTATGCCCGAAGACTTGTATGTGTGATTGTGACCGAATGCCTTTTGGTATTTAATAGGTTGAGTCAAAGCTGAGGGAGATGGGGCATATTGAAGCAGAATTGGCAAAGGAGCGTGATGCTCGGTTGGAAGCTGAACAAATTGCAAAAGCAGCTCTAATGCACTATGAAAAGACGAGTCATTTGTTGAGAGAGAGCTCAGATAGATAACGTCCAAGGGTGACTGAGGAACTCCAAGCATTTTGAATATTTTTGAAAAAATAAATAACTATGTTGCTCGGACTCTCAAACATTTGGTGCACCTGTATGTGATGAATAACAACATTTATAGATACATTGTCTTACACGATCCACAAAATGATGAAGCACTTTCACTATAATTAATTCATAACTAAGGTTGGTATGAATAAAATTTTTAAAAATTCTATTATAACATTTATAATTAATTGGATAAATTATCGAAAAATAAAAATAAATAAGTTTCAATGGTGTATAAAGCATTAAAGGAAAACATATATTAACTAATGATCACAGGTAAGTTCACTGCCGCGTGAAGCGCGGGTAACATACCTAGTTTGTAATAATGTATGAACTCTAATAAAGATAGGGGTGCAGGGGGTGGGAGTTATATGGTCTTTGTTGTTTGCTTTTTTCTTATTTACTAGATAACATGTCTAATTACTTGTCATCCTTAATTTCACCAGAGAATCTGCCTAATAACAATTTATTTATGATATGCTAATTTAATATAAATCATATCTATATCATAAAGTTTAATTTAAGATACAATTTATAATCACCTTTTAATTTTAATTGATCTAGAGGCTATCTGAAACACTTATATGCTAAATGCTTGATATATTTTTATATGAAGCTGTTAGGATATACTATTAACCATGGATTTTAGTATAATATTATGTTGCAGTTTTGTGTAAGACTTTTATTTTATTTATTGGATTAATAAAGTCTTGTTTTAAATAGATCATTTTTACAAGTGCGTCATTTACTTATATAGTAGATGATTTGGTGTATAGAGTTTAACTTATACACAGAAGATTAAATCATTAGTTCTTATAAGTATATAGTTTATACATGTTCACAATTTAAGATGAAAATTGAATGAATTCATCGGTATGATTGTAGCACATGATTAAATGTAATTTATCTTGATTATAGGAATGATATTATTCCGACTTCTTGTGCTAGTACATTTTGTATGTATTGAACAGACCAAGTAGAGAAAAATATTTTATCTGACTTAGTAAAATAAATTCTCTAGATCATTAAATATACTTATACTCTTAATCTTGATATAATTATTATGATCAATGTCATTTTCTTGTTTTTTTGATCTATCAAAGGGTGAAAATCTTTTGTGAGTTAAAATGTTCCCGATAGGTTGGATGATGACAAATGATATTTGTGAAATAATAGTTAGTTGATGGAATCCATATCTCGACCTTGAGATTGATGATACNCATTATGATTGCTTATAAGTTTTCATATGAAAACCCTACAGGTGGATTATATATCCGTCACATGAAATGAGTTAAGCGTTTGAATAAAGGATTAAATTAACCAATGAATTAAATAGTCAGAAATTTAATTCGATCAGTTGGTATCTGTAATCTTAACATGGTGAGTTAAATAAGAATTCAATGATTGATTTTGAAATTATACCGAGGAGTGCAATTACAGATTTTTAGTGGAATAATCTGTAATTTATTATGGTAGGTTAATTCATTCATTATTTCAAATTAATACAATAATTGGAAGTCTCACTAATTAAATCTGTGGTCCCTGCTATGCCTGATTATTAAAGAGCTTGAACAAGGAAGAAACCTGTTTTTTTGAAGTAGTAAAATCCTACAAGATTTTGGACAACTTCAGAAAAGGTAAGTAGTACACGTTTTGGGTTTTATACCCTTAAAATGTGTGAATATACAAGGAAAGAGGAAATCCTATACGCTTTGGGATTAGAGTTTTATACCCTGAAACGTGATTATAAATAGGGCTTTTTCCTCCTTGAAAGATTCAACTTTTCTGAATAAATAGGGCTTTTTCCTCCTTGAAATATTCACCTTTTCTGAGAAGCAGTACTTGCCCGCACAAGTATTCCCTACTCGGAGATTATTGAGGCTATAGCAGAAGACTGCAGACCCGGAGAGCGAGTTGGACACTTTGTGTGAAAGTTTCAAGAGGTTAGTATTTCGTAATTTAATTCATTGTTATTAACTAGTGATTTATGTAATATAATTGATCCAATTTATGCTTACTTCTGCTGCGCATGTTCTAACAATTGGCATCAAAAGCCGACTTACATCTACCTAGATAATATAAAGAATTCATGAAAATAGGTTGTTATGTATATTGTCTTTTTTGCATGAATGCATGAATCATATCATAGATGAAAACAAGTATTTTAATGGTTTTTGTGTTTGAAAAACTGTTTTATAAATAATTTATGATATGTTTTGTGAAATCAAAAATAGAAACTTTTTAAGCTGCCAGGTCGCGCGAGGCACTGCCGAGTTGCGCGCAGGGTGCTGCCCAGCCGCACATGTCCCTGCCGAGGCGCGCGCATGCCTCTGCCGATTTTGATCAGTGTTGGAGTTTTTTAAATTTTGACGAACTCCAATTGACCTGAAATTTGTTAGGTTTATCGGAAACGACCCACTGAGCAATACTCACTACTATGTTGTGATTAGCATCATTTTTTGTCCATTCGAAGTAGTTTTAATGAAATTTTGGGCATTTTTCTATTTTCTAAAAAATTAAAAATTGAGAAAAAAATTAGTTTCTTACGACCAGTGTTGTTAGGGTTCAATCCTTATGGTCTCCATTAGTATGTAACAGTAATGTAATGAGTTTACATGTTGACATTGATCTTCCTTTCCCATCAGATAGATTCATTACGGGATTACGGTGTTTACTTGTCTCATGTTGTTGAAAACTTGTATTAACTCTCCAACTGAGTGACATGTTGATTCAATGGAATAGAGATTTACATTATTGGATATTTACCTATCTTAAATATGCAGTTTACTCTCCGACTGAGTTAGTTATGTTTTGATTTATAAGGTAGATATCTGTCATAACTCACATAGTTTGCACGAATGGTTAAGTTTCCCTATCGAATCTAGCTGTTCAATATGCATGGTTGTATGTGTTATGTGTTTACATGAATTTAAATATTCTTGTAGCATGCTTAATGATCTATTTGATGTTTTCTACCTCCCAGATTAAAAATGATTTCGTTCAATCCTCTCACCTCTATTTAAAAAAAAAAACAAGTTAGAGGGCCCAAATTATGTTGACTAGAAAGAAATCTGGATATTCTCCTAACTGATGAAAGGTATAGTTTTGTGTTGGTTGAGGAATACTCTGAAAAACCTGAGGATGCCACCACAGATCAAATCAAGCCTATGAAAAATAGATTAAGGCTGATGAGATGACGCGATATTACATTCTTGCCTCAATATCGAATGTTTGGCAACATCAACATCAGTCTATGGAATCTGCTTATGATATGCTTGAAAGTTTCAAAGAGACGTTCAGTGAGCATAATCGTGCTGCAAAGTAGATAGCCATGAAAGCCCTTTTAAACACAAAAATGGCAGAAAGTTCATCCGTAAGGGATCATGTTCTTAAAATGATTGGTCTTCTTAGTGAACTGGAAATCCTTGGAGCTAAAATTGATAAGGAATCTCAAGTTGAGATGATCCTGCAGACTTTTCCTGATAGTTTTCAACAATTTCGCTTGAACTATAACATGAACAAAATTGATCTGTCACTAGCGAAATTGTTGAATGAGCTGCAAGCGGCTGAGTCCATTATCAAACAACAAGCTCCTATTGTGGCATTGAATGTTGAGAGAGCTCTTTCTTCTTCTAAGCCGAAAGGCGGACAGAAAAAAGAAGAGACCCCGCAAAGGCATTTGGAGTTGTAAATAGTGGTGTGGCTAAGCCGAACGGCAAGTGCTATCATTGTAAGAATCCTGGGCATCACAAGAAGCAATGTTCTGACTACCTGGCTAAATTGTAATTCTTCTTACTTAAATATCATTGAAACATGTTTAACGGCTGTTTCTACGATGCTATGGGTTGTAGATTCAGGAGCCAGTAATCATGTCTGCACTTCTTTGCAGGGGTTTTGGAAAACACAATGGCTAAGTGAGAATGAAGTTTGCGTTTTTCAAGCCAATGGCGAACTAGCACCGGCTTTAGCTTTAGGAGATATTAGTATTTCTTTTAGTAGTTCTAGATTTTTAGATTTAAAAGATGTTCTCTATGTACCTTCTATTAGAAGGAATTTGCTTTCAGTTTCAAAATTGATGGATGCTGGTTATAATATATATTTTGGTAATAATTCTACTGTTATCAAATTTAACAAGCATTTTATCTATACTTCTGCTAGAGTACATGATCTATTTGTGCTTGAAGCACCTCCTAATTTTCTGCAACTAAAGGAACTAAATAACATTAATATGTCCAATAAAAGAAAACATGTTTCTAAATTGAGTCAAACTTACTTATGGTACTTGTGTCTAGTTCATATAAATCTAAATAGGATTTCAAGGTTGGTCTCTGATGGACCTTTGAGTTCATTGAAAGTGGAGGCACTGCCAACCTGTGAATCCTATTTATAAGGAAAAATGACTAAAAGACCTTTTCCTTCTAAAGGGAATAGAGCTAAAGATAAGTTGAAATTAATTCACTCTGATTTGTGTGGTCCTATGAATATACAAGAAAGATGTGGTTTTGAATATTTTGTGACCTTCACCAGATGACTACTCTTAATATGGATATGTTTATCTATTGCACCGTAAATCTGAATGCTTTGACAAGTTCAAAGAATTTAAGGCAGAAACGAAAAAGCGACATGATAAACATATTAAATCATTACGATCTGATCGTGGTGATGAATACCTTTCTGCTAAATTCATTAAATACTTATCAGATTATGGAATTACATCTCAATTATCTACTCCAGGAACACCACAACAAAATGGCGTGGCAGAGAGAAGAAGCAGAACTCTTTTGGAAATAGTAAGATCAATGTTGAGTTATTCAGATCAAGGACAAAAATATGTGTCTTCATTGGATATCTAAAGGGGACGAAAGGTGATTTGTTTTATTGTCCTAAAGAAAAGAAGATCACTACTACAACAAATGCCAAGTTTCTGAAAGAGGACTATTTAATGAACCATATTCCAAGAATTAAACTTGTTTTATAGGAATTGAACAATGGAATAACAAATGATGTATCCCAAGAACAAATTCCACAAGCAAGTATTGACATACCACTCCATTATCATAGTGGGAGAGATGTCACTAGGAAACGGGAGGCGCAAGTGTAAAGGTCGGACATCTCGCTACCTCAAGATAGTGGGAGCAATGTTGACCAACATGCACTTGTCGAGCAGCCTATGCTTGAGGAAGAAGTTCGTGATAATCAGGAATTAGCTTCCGAAAGTGATGTTGTGTTTCCACCACAAGATCAGATTAATGATCTTGTAGTGAGTCGTCGTAGTGGGAGAGTTAATAGAAAACTCATTCGGTTTGCGCTCTTGGGAGAATCTTATAATAGAATCCCTGAAGAGCCTAGTACAGAACCCCTTAGTTACGCCAAAGAACTACAAGATATGGATGCTTGAAAAATGGATAGTCGCTATGAAATCTGAAATAGAGTCTATGTACTCCAATCAAGTATGGGATCTTTTAGAACCACCTGCAGAAGTCAAACCCATTAGTTGTAGATGAATCTATAAGAAAAAGAGAGGGGCGGATCGAAAAGTGCAGACTTTTAAAGCTAGGCTTGTTGCAAAAGGGTTTACTCAAAAAGAAGGAATTGATTATGAGGAAACTTTTTTGCCGGTAGCCATGCTTAAATCCATCAGAATTCTCTTATCAATTGATGCTCATTATGATTATGAGATCTGGTAGATGTATTTCAAGATGCCTTTTCTTAATGGAAGTCTTGATGAGTGCATATATATGGCACAACCAGAGGGTTTCGTGGAAAGTGGAAATGAACACATGTTGTATAAGCTGAAAAGATCCATTTATGGGTTGAAACAGGCATCAGGGTATGGAACACTTGTTTTGAAAATTCGATTAAGACTTTTGGTTTTGATCAATGTGACAACGAGTCATGCATCTATAAAAAGTGGGAGGGAGATAAAGAAACGTTTTTGATTCTGTACGTGGATGCCATTTTGCTCATAGAAAATAATGTGAGCATGCTAAAATTGGTCAAAGAGTGTCTGTCCTCGTGTTTTGATATGAAATACTTGGGTGAAGCTGCTCATATCCTTGGGATCAAGCTCATGCGAGATTGCAAGCAAATGATATTAGGCTTGTCTCAAACACTTTATATTGATACGATTCTTACCAGGTTTAGCATGAAAAATTCCAAATAGGGATTTATTACTTTTAGGTATGGAATTTCTCTATTGAAGGATCAGCCTCCTAAAACGGCCGATGAGATAGAGAGGATGAGGCCGATCCCTTATGCTTCTACTGTTGGAAGTCTCATGTATGCTATGCTATGTACTGGACCTGACATTTGCTTTGCTGTTGGCATGGTTAGTAGATATCAGTATAATCCTGGGAATGAACATTGGACTCCAGTTAAGCATATAATCAAGTATCTAAAAAGGACTAGGGATTATATGCTGGTTTTTCACTCGGGAGATCTGGTACCCGTTGGGTTCACAGATTTAAATTTTCAGTCTGAGAGAGATTCTAGAAAATCTACCTCAGTATATGTGTTTACTTTAGGAGGTGGAACCATATGTTGGAGGAGTATCAAGCAATCATGTGTTGCTGATTCACCATGGAAGCCGAGTATGTAGCTACCTCTGAGGCGGCTAAGGAGGTTGTTTGGCTTCGAAACTTCCTAAAAGAGCTTGGAGTGATTCCTTCGATTGAAGCACCAATTACACTTTATTGTGATAATAGTGGTGCAGTTGCAAACCAAAGGAACCACGAAGTCACAATAAAAGCAAACACATTGAGAGAAAATATCACTTAATTTAGGACATAACTCAGAGAGGAGATGTAAAGGTTTTGAAGATTGCATCTTAGAACAATTTGGCGGACACATTTACAAATAGCTTGTCACAGAAGCCTTTTGATAAGCATGTAGAAGGAATGGGCGTTAAAGTTGTAGGTGCATGGTTATGAGTCTAAGTGTGAGATTGTTAGGATATACTATTAACCATGCGGTTTTAGTATAATATTATGTTTTAGTTTTGTGTAAGACTTTTATTTTGTTTATTAGATTAACAAAGTCTTGTTTTAAATAGATCATATTTGGATTTGCTTCCTTTACTTATATAGTAAATGATTTGGTGTATAGAGTTTAGCTTATACACAGAAGATTAAATCATCGGTTTTTATAAGTATAAATTTATATATGTTCACAATCTAAGATGAAAATTGAACGAATTCATCGGTATGATTGTAGCACAGGATTAAATATAATTTATCTTAATTATAGGAACGGTATTATTCCAACTTCTTGTGCTAGTACATTTTGTATGTATGAACAGATCAAGTAGAGAAAAATATTGTATCTGACTTAGTAAAATAAATTCTCTAGATCATTAAATGTTCTTATACTCTTAATCTTGATATTATTATTATGATCAATGTCATTTGGTTGTTGTTTTAATCTATCAAAGGGTGAAAGTCTTTTGCGAGTTAAAATGTTCCTGATAGATTGGATGATGGCAAATGATATTTGTGAAATAATAGTTATTTGATGGAATGCATGTATCGACCTTGGATTGATGATACCCCTTTATGATTGCTTATAAGTTTTCATGTGAAAACCCTACAGGTGGATTCTGTATCCGTCACATGAAATAAGTTAAGCGTTTGAATAAATGATTAAATTAATCAATGAATTAACTAGTCAGAAATTTAATTCGATTGGTTGGTATCTATAATCTTAATATGAGGAGTTAAATAAGAATTGAATGATTGGTTTTGAAATTATACCGAGGAGTGCAATTATAGATTTTTAGTGGAATAATCTGTAATTTATTATGGTAGGTTAATTCATTCATTATTTCGAATTAATACCACAATTGGAAGCCTCACTAATTAAATCTGTGGTCCCTGCTATGCCTGATTAATTTAAGAACTTGGAAAAGGAAGAAACCTATTTTCTTGAAGTAGTAAAATCCTACAAGATTTTGGACAACTTCAAAAAAGGTAAGTAGTATATGTTTTGGGTTTTATACCCTTAAAACGTGTGAATATACAAGGAAAGAGGGAATCCTATATGTTTTGGGATTAGGGTTTTATATCCTAAAAACGTGATTATAAATAGGGCTTTGTCTTCCTTGAAAGATTCACCTTTTCTGAGAAGCAGTACTTGTCCACATAAATATTTTCTACTCGGAGATTATTAAGGCTATAGAAGAAGACTGCAGACCTGGAGAGTGAGTTGGACACTTTGTGTGAAAGCTTCAAGAGGTTAGTATTTCATAATCTAATTCATTGTTGTTATCTAGTGATTCATGTAATATAGTTGATCTAATTGATTGTAGTTCTTCGTTTATGTGACGATCCAAATGACCGTGATTGACACCTATACTAACTCCCCCCCTCAGTGGGCGAACCATCACTTCCCTATTTACCCACTTAATCAAGCATTCACTTTAACCAATTAACAAATAAGGAAATATTCAGCGGAAGTTTTTAGTTAAAACCATAATAAAATAAGCGTGCATAACTATCTATTACATACCGCAAGGACCCAAAAGTCATTGTACGAAGGACTCTACAAATCATGTCTAAAAATAGTATAAAAAATAAATAAAAATTGTACGGTGTCTGGAAACAAAGGACAACTGCAAATGAGGATCTGCAGTAGTCGAGATAGAAACCATCTCATCCTCTATCAGATATCAATGACAATCTAGTGACATGGTCGGGCTGAACTTCCTGGATCGCAGTCTACACTCAATCAAAAAATGTACAGGAGTAGCATCAGTGCAAACACTATGTACAGGTAGGCATCATAGACTGACTTAAAATAATAACAAATATATACATCATAATTTAATTAACAACCCAACATTCGATAACAAAAAAAAAACATGCAATTTATAAATTAATGAAACTAGTTCTCGAACATAAGGCTGGCTTGCACACTATCTAGGACGCACTATAGTGATAACTTGACTGCTGTTGTTGTATCATGATGTTGGGCA
Organism: Datura stramonium; assembly: GCA_018107945.1. Classification (NCBI taxonomy): domain Eukaryota; kingdom Viridiplantae; phylum Streptophyta; class Magnoliopsida; order Solanales; family Solanaceae; genus Datura; species Datura stramonium. The sequence goes on from JACEIK010006501.1 coordinate 62,320, forward strand.
TATTTCTATTTCCATTTGTCATGTTTTTATCCATATTGGATCATATTTTGAGTTCATAATCCTTAACTTATGCTTAAATTCATGTGTGTGTGTGTGTGTTTTATGAGCTAACAAACAATTTGAGTTGATTTGAGCAGGAAACTAAGAAAAATAGACTCAAAATGATCTAAGGAGTGAACATTTGAGGAGCAGAAGGGCCTGGTGCTATGGCTGGCGCCCCACACCAAGTCTCAAACTTCAGAAAATAAAACTTCAGGTTGGTGCAGCGCACCATCCCTGGAACTTCAGAGAATTGTACTTCAAAAACCTTAGCGAGATGAGTGGCGCCCCGCGCCAGAAGTGTCTAGACTTAGAGAAATTTGACGAACACCTTGGTGAGATAGAGGGGGCAGTGCACCAGAGCCTCTTCGTAGCTGAAATTGTTGGAAATTTGACAAACTCTGTGGTGAGATAAGTGGGGCAGCGCGCCAGGGTCATTCCAGGATAGAAAATGCTGTTTTTAAAGCCAAGTTTTGGAGCGTAGAAGCGTCATTTGAAGGCTCATCTATAAATATATGCCTTAGGTCATTTTTTTACATATCTTTGATCATTTTTTACATTCCGTAGTTCATTTGTGGAGGCTTGTAATTTTTTATGAAGAAAGACAAAGTTCTACACAAGATTTTTCTCTTCTTTACTTATATTTTCATATGATGATGATTAAGTATTCGTTTTTCTGCTTGTATATGAGTAGCTAAACTTATAATCTAGGGTTGTGCCCATGGTGGATGGTTAAATGTTTGAAAGACTAATTTAATCTAGTTTCGATTATTCAATTATGGTTGTTTGTATTTATTTGTGTTAATTTATTATTTACGAGATTGATCACTTTATAAATAATCCGTTGGATTTTGATTGAACTTGGGAAAGGGAATCGAAAGGGTTAAAAATAAATACAGAACGGGAATTCAAAGACTCTTGAACCCATTGGTGATATGATAGAAGTTCTTTTGAGGATAGGGATATACCCTTCATACCCTCTTTTGTTGAAATACAAGTAGGCGTAATCATCGTTTCATTGTTCTACTGCGACCATAGGGATATAGGCGTTAGTGTTCATGAAATAGTTCTTGGATGCTAGGGATAGTGGCAAAAAATGGGATAGTAACTTGAAACTAAAAACCATAGGAAGAATCATACTAGTGTATATACGTCTTGAAAACACAACTTGAAACCAACCAACTGCCGCTGCCCTAAGACTCTCATCATCATCGAAATACAATCAAGCTCACAATCGTTGTTAGTTAATTTTATATTTAAAGTTTTCATAGTTTAATTTCTCAAATCAATCAACATTTTAACTTTTTTGTTGATTAGTGAAATTAAAGTGACAACCTTATAATGATTAAATTGACAAGTCCCTGTGGATACGATATCTGGACTTAACAATACTATATTACTTGGCGACCACGTGTGCTTGTGTGCGCTTGAGCGATGTAAAGTTTTTGTTGCCATTGCCGGGGATTTGAACATTGTTTGATCGTTTGTAGGTTTAAGATTTTTATTCCACTATTCTGTATATATTGTATAAATTTTTCTTTTTCTTTTTTTTAAAGTATTAGACCACTCTTCTTAACATGACATTATGGTATGTAAATGGATCGAATGATGGGTATTTATATTTTGATGATCCATATCTAAATTGTGGAGGATCCTACTTGTGGAAACATTATCATACTTATAGTGTATATGGCAGTCTGGATGGCCATTGAAGCCATTACCCAAATTTTTATTCCCTTCCCCAAGCCCCTATTATGATCTTCCTGTTGTTTTTGATACTTACATGAATAATGAAGAGGAGGAACATCATGCTCAAATAAGAAATATGGAAAAACTGATCCTGGAGCGTATGGAAGTAATGAGGGAGAAGCTTATTTAACAGGGAGGAGCCTTAAAAAGGATGAGTGCCAAGCTCACAGAGATGATGACTGATACTACTACTTGTAATGATTTGCAATTCAAGGTCTTAGCCAATACTCAAGAGGAACCTCAAGTGGAAGGGAGAATAGAGCTCAGACAAGAGATAGACCATTTGGCTCAAGTATCCATGACCTGCACGGTCTTTTGAATGAAAAAGTTGAGGCGTCTGAGGTCCAACTACAAAGTGTTGTGGATACTAGCCAATGCGGGGAATAGGAAAAAGAATCCCCACCATTAGATGATTATTTTTTGGTCGATGCCGATGTTGAGGAGGTGGATAAAAGTGAGGATGTCAAGCATAATGCAATCTTGGAGTTAGGGGGTATTGGTCCTCACTCTAAACACTTATTCGACATTGTGTTTGGTTGGCAATCTAGAAATAGAGCCTTCCAAGCCTATGGAGAAATGTGTAGATGAGGAACAACTGTCACGCCCCACCTTGGGAGGCATGACTGGCACCTAGTGCCCTACTAGGACCTGACCTAATGAGCTGACTGAGCCTAAGCACTTCTGGTGCAGGGCTGACTCTAACTCTAGAATCAAGAAAACAATAGGCTATATAGCGGTTGTAAATACAACCCCCGACCGACAAGGCCTATAGCCACCTGTGAAAATAAATAGCTAACAAGAGACAAATAATTATAGGGAGTCCTATGCGGGCCGACAAGGCCACCATGATATCTAGTTATAACTGAAAAGTAAAGGCCGATGCTAAACTGAGCTATGACCGACAAGGCCACCAGTAAACAACTAAATAGGGCCCCACACGGCCAACACACATAGTCTAAAACATATATGGGCTCCACACGACCGATATCATCTAACCACAGGGAAGTAATGCAATCTGCAAGCCTCTAAGAGTAATAAGATGGTTGGGACAGGGCCCCGATCTACCCATACTGTACAAACAAAAGAAATAAACCTCTATCACACAAGCTCCGGAAGAAAGGAGCTGATGGCTCTGTACGGCTGACTGGAACTACGAGGGACCTGCTCCTCGTCTATGTGTACCTGCAG
>JACEIK010006501.1:66407-83090 GCA_018107945.1 Datura stramonium
GAAGATATATGAATTATGATCTCATTTCTAAGTGTGAGACCCTTATATACTTGAGGCTGCAGACAAGGCAACGTGGCACGTTGCCCAATGCGCTGATTCTGCTCTGTGCCACGTTGGCTAATGCGGAGGAGCAGCTCCGTGCCACTTTGCCCCTCTGGGCAGCTTGGTTCGACCTCCTCTCACGAAATCCCGACTTGGCATTCGTTCGGCCTTTCCCCGGGCCCTTTCCTCATATGTATGACACTCTAAAACTCTCAACCAACATGCGAATAGGTCGACTAAACGCTAGAAACTTACGGGGTGTAACAACAACATCCCTATATTCTAAAATATATTATGCCAAAGACACACAATGACATCCCTCACTTAAGGGCCAAGAAGGGAAAGATGCAATATCTATTACTTGGTCCCTTCATGTTTACACCACTGCCCCTTGAGCATAACAGAAAATTGAAAAAGAAATTGGAAGTGAAATTCATAAGCTCAATGTGGAAGGAAAAGTGGTGAAACTTGATGGCGTTGTGCTGCGACGTTAAATCAGACCCTTGTTGGAAGGCAACTCAATTTGTAATAATGTAGTTTTTATTATTTTCTATAGTATCACTTTGGTTTTTTTGTTGTTTTTTGTGTAGAGAAGGGGAAGTTTGAGTACTCGAAATCAATGCTAAGGAGCACGTCTTGAGCTTAAGTGTGGGATCATGCACCCCATAAATCTAAGAGACATGTTGCTAGCTAGGCTCTAGAGGGCCTCAGGGAGTAATTTCTCACTCTTATCTGATCTTTAATTTTAGATGCTCTGAGGACAGAGCATGATTTTAAGTATGGGGTGAGGGGATATCTCCCAAAATTTTGAGGTTAAGGGTGAGAATGATAGCAAGTTTAGTTGAAATTTTTTGAAAATGGCATGTCTCATCCACCCTTCGATTTTTCTTATGGCCTCAGTTCTTTTCTGAAGGAGGGACCTTTGAACCGGGTACACTTTTATTTTTAGGAGTCGTTGTCGTCGTAGAGTAGTGACCCTTCCCTATGATAGATGGATGACAACCATCTTAAGGAAAATTAGTCACAGTTATTTGTTTTATTTTTTAGGATTGAGTCATAGATCATTCACTTGTGTGCTTGTTGACTTTTTGCTATACTAGAGTTAGTAATGTGGTCATCTTGTATGCATAAGTGAGGAATCCATGAGAGACACACATATCTCTTTAATTTGAATCAAAATGAATCTAAGGGCTTAATAATGAAAAAGTCATTCAATGTGATTGTGTGAATGTGTAGCTGTAGAAACCGATTAGATTCTTATTTCCATTAGAGGTGAGCTGAATTACTTTGTGTGTATATATTGTAGCATCTAGAACTTGCCTTAGTGTATGTAGGATAACTAGTTGGTAGGGAGTTGAGAGATGATCAAGGCATCTCTTTGTATAAGACATGTTTTTTCTTCCTACATTTGTTTTACCCTCCTAATCATTCTTCCTAGTTAACTCCCTTTGAGCCTAAAGCCTTATTATTTCTTAGCCATAAAAATAGCTTAATCCATTTTTTGTGAGACTCAGATTTCTGATCTAAAGTAGTCTTAGGCACTTTGAGACTTGAAAGTTAAGGTTCACCAAGGTATATTGTAAGGGAAAAAAGAAAAATTTGTGGTAAGAAAAGAAAAGTGAGAAGAAGGGGTGCGCATAAAATTATGTTGTCTACTTGCTGCTAAGGAAATGAAAAAGAGAGCTTTAATTGCAAAATCCTTAGTTATTCTATGAGTAGGAAACTAGCAGTCAAGTAGTGAAAAAATGGGGCACGAAAAAAAAAGACAAGGGTGAGTAGATGAAAGGTGAACAAATAAGGAAAAAGGTGGCGGACAAGAAAAGTGAAATATGTCTTAAAAGTGCTTAGGGTAATAGTCACTATTAAACAAAATATCAATCCTACCCGTCCCTTAGCTGATATTACAACCAAGAAAAGTCTTTGTGATCTTAATCTCTTGAAGCAATTAGGTAGTCTTAACGTACATAAAGGGCAAGCATATGGTATGTTACATATGTGCATTACATCATTTATGAGCGTGAGTGTGTCTTACTTATTGTGTTCCATGTCTTTACATTGATGAATTTGAGGGGGGAACATCACTAAAAGTGAGGGGCATAAGAGGTCCAATTCGGTGTACTACTTGTTGAATGTGTAACATCTAATCATGTTGGCCCTTTGTGTTGAAAAGATGAGTCATTTATAAAGGTTTTGTGAACTTGATTGTGAAGCTTTCATATGCGCTTGATGAAATTGTGTTGCTTATGATAAACCACTTTATGTATGCTCCATGCTAGTTGGTTGAGTATGAGTTGATAGAGGTGTCAAGTGTGATGATGAAACATGAGTTTAGGTATGTTTTAAGGATTATTCGAGGACGAACAAAGGTTTAAGTGTGGGGTGGTGATGTTGGGCATATTTCTATGCCCATTTTCCATGTTTTTACCCATATTTTCCATATTTTTACCTATATTTGATCATGTTTTGAGTTCTACACTAGGTCTTTCTCTTTTTTACTTGTATTTTCGTATGATGATGATTAAGTATTCATTTTTACGCTTGTCTATTAGTGGCTAACCTTATATTCTAGGGTTGTGTCCATGGTGAATGGTTGAATGTTTGAAAGACTAATTTAATCTAGTTTTGATTCTTCAATTATGGTTGTTTGTATTTATTTGTGTTAATTTATTATTTATGAGATTGATCACCTCGTAAGTAATCCGCTAGCTTTCGATTGAACTTGGAAAAGGGAATAGAAAGGGTTAAAAATAAATACAGAACGAAATTTCTAAGACCCTTGAACGCATTGGTGATAGGATAGAAGTTATTGTTGAGGATAGGGATATACCTTTCAACCCCGTTTAGTTGAAATACAAGTAGGCATAATCGTTGTTTCATTATTCTCCTGTGACCATAAGGATATAGGCGTTAGGATTCGTGAAATAGTTCTTGAATGCTAGGGATAGTGGCAAGAAATGGGATAGTAACTTGCAACTAACAACCATAGGAAGAATCGTACTGGTGTAATTGCATCTTGAAAACTTAGCTTGAAACCAACCAAGTGCCATAGCCCTAGACTCTCATCATCATTGAAATATAATCAAGCTCACAACCGTTTTTAGTTAATTTTATATTTAAAGTTTTGATAGTTTAATTTCTCAAACCAATCTCCATTTTAATTATTTTGTAGATTAGTGAAATAAAGTGACAACCTTATAATGATTAAATTGACAAGTCCATGTGGGTATGATATCTGGACTTAACAATCCTATATTACTTGACGACCACGTGCACTTGCATGCGCTTGGGCGACATCATCTCATCGTAGCGGGAATGGTGCTGCTGCAGTGATACTGCTCTAAACAGTAGCCCGAATTAGCTGACAACCTTTATTTTCCCATAGTACAATAACTATTCCTAACTAAATGTCTACTCATTATATTAAGTCTAACATCATCAATCAGATTGAGCACGTAAATAATCCTCAACAATCAATTCATCAACTCTTCACAGGTTTACAATATGATCAAGACACAGTTAATACAATACTTTATAAGCACACCAAAACACTTAGGTAAATAATCATGTCTCCTAAGTTTCTCATCTCTGAACCAACCTGGTCACACATGGACCACTCATTAGTCTCATATAATCTATTATATGTACATACAACTCTGTCACACACTGTACACACACGTCAGAGGGTCTTATGCTTTCCCTTCTAGTCATGAACTGCAGGGGGCTCTAGAAATCCACGCATGGTACCCGCTCCCACTCATCTTCTCATCCAGATGCTCCCTTCGGACACGAGCTACTCATCTTCAAGTATTTTATGTACTCAATCAATTACCCTCTCGCTCATTCGAATACTCACCTCGGACACGAGCCACTCATTTCAAGGTAAGAACATATTATCACTTTAACCAACATTTATCTACGCAATTCAATCATGCTATCAATTCAGTCAAAACATATGTTACACTTCAGAAAATTTTTGATGATTATTTGATGTTTGTATGTAGTATCAATAAAAGTACGGGTTGTATGCTGGCCGTAGGTAAGGGTGGAACATGTACAAAGAAAAAAGCGAAGAGTATGTGAAACTCATAAGTAGGAGTAAATTTTAAATAATTATATCTCCCAATCTATAATGAGTTAGAAGTCCGTCGACCTACCAAATTAAAGATATTTGAGTCTAATTTTTATAACATCAAACTGCTCTTCAATCAGAGTTCAGAGTAAAACATTATGGGCATATTACTGAGTACCTATTAAGCAGTAACGTAAGCACCGCTTCCACCACCCTACCCCTATTTATTTAAGTTGCTTGATGCCCAAAGCATATTATCCCTAGCCAACTTCAAGATGCCTGATTAGGTAACACTTCTCTCTGTACTTTCTATCCAAGAACCAAGATAAATCAAGGCAAAACATCAACCAAAATCCAATCAAAATGCAGATTAAGTGAAGGAGGTCATTTGCAAGTTGTGTGTAGTGTGTTGATGACTGTTTTTGCTGCGTTTTGACAGTGTAATTTTGGTGCTCTTGCTGCGTTTTGGAGCAGCACTATGCTTTATATATACTCCTTCTTAGTATGGATTTGATACAAGGAAGAAGGTAAGGATTTTACCCTTTAAACTTGCCAAAAATATTATCTAAAAGCTAGAAATTGGAAGCTAGATTAGGCTGTTTTTTTCATGCGTTTTTGCTGAAAGTGCTGCCATGTTTTGGGCAGTGAAGCTGCTAAGTTTGAAGCCATGTTAATATTCTAAGATATTCCATCTTAGTAGAAGTTTAAGAATAGAAAAGGGTAAGAATTTTTAGCTATTAAACATGCAAGAATTCCGTGGTTAAAACTAGAAGTTGAAGTTGATTTTGTATCTCGTTTTTGGTGTGTTATTGGGTGAAGTTTCTGCCCATTTTTTTGAGATTGGTAAAAATGTGTATTTCTGTAAATACACCACATTTATGGTGGGTTTTGTCACAAGAAAATTTAGGTAAGTTCTCCCTTTCATTTCCTCTTAAAAGTTATGAAAACAAGCTAGAACAAAATGTTGAAATATTACCTTGTTTGATTGTGTTGTGGCTGCCATTGGTGTGAAATTTTGGCTATGGAACTTGGATTAAAATAGCCTTATATTATGGTTGTAATATCCATAAATTTAAGAGGGTGAATATTGGGTGTTGGAGAATTAATCGGCTAAAAAAACATGTCGGAATAAGGTATGTAAAGGCGTCCCTATCCTTGCTTTTCAAGCACGACTTTGTACTGTTGTAAGGGACAATATTTCTAAATTTTTGAATTCATATTGGAGCATATATGATTANCCAAAAGTCTAGAAATACTTGACATTAATCTTGAATGGTTAAAAGATGTTTGGAACAATCAAAGGTAAAGCGAAAGACACATAATTTCAGATTGTGGTCATACTTGTAAATTGAGTCTGAAGTCCCGTTACCGTGGGCAGTGTGATCTGGTAATTTACAATATGTTATGTATATGTGTGCAAAATGTGTTTAACATTTTAATTTCTAAGTGAAATTGGTAAAAGGGGCAAGATGACGACGAACGAACGAACTTAATGCTGGAAAACAGTGTTAAGCTAAATAAGAGTATATGAGAATAACAAAATGAAAATGCCTTATGATAGTCATGAACTATCTTATACACATGTTCTAAGGTATATAAGTCCAATAGGAGATTCCTCTATTTCTCTCCCTTTAGCTAACCAGCTTTAGCGAGTTTCCATACCAACCGAATGTTGAACTTGAAAAGTAAAACTTGAGTGTGCAATCCATTGATATGGATATGAAATCAAATTTATGGGTATGCTATATAAATTTTACTAAGGTTATCAGTTTATAAAAAAACTAAGGCTATATACGCTTATACTTACGGTCGAGTTACATGCTAAGACAACAAGAATTATCTTTAGAATACCGCCGTAAGCTTAGTAAAACTCTTGTGCTATCTGAACCTCCTATGAGTCTCTAAAGAATTAAGTAGAAATGCTACATGCCCTTTGAAAATTATTTATGTGTGGGTAAGCTAAGTTTGAAGTATAGAAGTTGAGACACTAATAACTCAGGGAAGATAAAGTGAGCATTAGACCTTTTTAGGATAACACGTAAATCACGTACTCTTTATTAGTAATTGATTCCAATGGACCTCAAACAATGTTTAATATAATCCAGGTATGGATAAAGTGGTTAATCCGTAGTAAGGCACGTATGTATAAAGTTTAATGAAATGGTTAACTCGAGAGTAAAGGTTCAAGTGTAGAATAATGTACTATATAATCAATAAGTTTACTTAATTTTAGTTAAGAAGTCATGAATAAGGTTTTCTAAGTACAATATATGGAAGATCATATAATGAAATATTAAGTGACAACTTGCTATAAATCTATTAGGATTGAACATCTGTGAAATAGTAACTTAAGGATAAAGAGAAGTTCTCCGCTATACTTCTAAACGATTATGTTAAATTATGTATTCTAAGAACTAAATTACCTTCAAAGTCTTAAAAGGTTAATCCTAAAATCTTCTAAGCTGCTTGTAATGACGTTAAGCTTTCTTAAGCTCCTCAATTAATTGCCAAGGTGATGTAAGTTATCATAATGTTGTTTGAATTCTGGTTATAAGTTTTTATATGCCTATAAGGTATCACTTAAATAATTGTTCATGAGTTTACAAGTTAAAGAACCCCAAGTTTAAGATCTTTAAGCTATATCTTCATATTCATAAGTTACATTAAAATGTGTGATGCTAGTGTAAGAAGCTTCAAGTAATCATATTCCGAGAGTCAGGCTAATGACTTAGTCAAGTGGTTAAAATTGCTTAAAGTCTAAGAACTCAAGTCTTTATAAGTTCCTCCAATGCAAAGCCTTAATGTGTATGATTCTTATGTTAAAGCACAGTTGAACTCTCCCAGTTTTATTCAAGTCATATGTCTATTGTTCATCTCTTATCGAGTTATCGTTTGAGTTTCTTAAGTTAAAAAGAAGACCCCTTCTCATGTATATACATTCCTTATGTCTAAATAAGTATAATACAAGTTGCCAGTGATTAGTTAAGTTAAGAACTCTGATCAGATACTCTGTGTAGATATATGTGTACATCTTTAGCCTCTTAGATATGGCAAGTTATGTATTGAGCTAAAGACTCTTCAGTTGAGTTTGTATTCAGCTGTTACAATAGATTACCCGAGGAGGGATATTATGGAGTCACTAGGGTTAGAAATTATGCTAGAATATTATTACATTGAGCATACACGGTTGCATCATGTTACTTATAATTATGTACCTGGTAACTCTACAGACATATGGTACAACCTCCAGAACATATACAGTTGAGTAGACAGATGGAACATGCAGGCCTCCGAGTGACTGTATTGGATGGGTAGAGGCACCGACCACAAAAAACATATGCCACTTGTATAGATAGACAGAGCATTTTGCATACATACTCATGATTCATTGATGTATATATTTATTGTTATTGCATTGGCATAGATGAGTTCCAGTCAGATTACAGTTACCAAAGTTAGGTTGAGTCTGTTCCAACTCCTGGTCCAGTTACCTTGAGTTCACTCCCGTTGTAGTGAGTTGTTATTAGTTGTAGTTTACAGAGTTCCAAGTTATCTTTGTCCCTTATATTATTATGATTTTGACTCAGTTATTATATGATTGATATCACACGTTTTTAGTTTCAGCTTTACATACCAATACATTTATTTCATACTAACGTCCCTTCACCTGGGATTGCGTTCATGCCTCAGGTGCAGGTAGAGGCTGAGATTGCCAGTTGCCAATGGATGTGTCAGTATGATCCTATTTTCTTGGATCTAGGGCTTAGTTATTTTAGCATGAGTTTTGAGTTATAGTTATGGGTAGGTGAAAGCCCTGTTCCAACCATTAGTTTCAGTTCACTCTTTAGAGGCTTTGCGGACTTAGTATGTACAATGTTATTTGGTCTATGTCCTTGTCGTGTCATGCCTTGAATCTAGACGTAGAGCGTGGATCAACACTTAGACCACTTTCGTGATCTAAGCGAACCCTTGGCCTAGCTTACTTATCAGTGTAGATCTCCATAACAATAATCTATAAACATTGAACAATGTGGAAGCTAGAACTTAGTGAGCTCAATATAATAAAAGAGAATTTATTCTATAACTGAAATAAATGTTAGAAAGTAACATTATTGACTCAATACCTAACTCTATTTATGAAGCCTCTAAAACTAAAGATAGGTGTGGGGACAAAGATCCCACGGCTACCTCAAAGCTCTATAAATAAAAAGACTCAATAAAAAACTGTGACACTTTGAATGTAGAAGGCCTCACCAAAAGCTGAATGTGGATGAGTCCTAGCGTAGAATCCCTTGTTGTGCCTGTCTACCTAAGTCTGCATCATATATGATGTAGTGCCAAAAAGGATGCTAGTACATGAAATGTATGGTATGTAAAATAGATGAATGAAACAACATTACCAAGAATATCTCAAGTAAAGGACATAACAGAAAATAATAAGCTTGACTGAAAATAATATAACTAAATCAATGGGAACTGAACTACTAATGATATATAGGACACAATATGGTAATATTATCAATGTATAAAATAGTTTATGCAATAAAACTTATGCATCAAAACCATCTCTGTAAATACATATGCAAGTAATGTATATCAATAGTAGGTTGGGTGGGAGTTTCTCATAACCGACACCATCATGAATGAGCACATGATGCCCAACTATCTCGCTTAAGTTGGCAGAGCCATCCAAAACCTTGCCAGGGTAGAGGATGATCACAATCCTTGGATCCCTAATAATCAAAGTCCTTACCAGGGACTATCTTCGAGGAATCGCCCGAACCAATTGCATGATCCTATCCTACGCTGTCTATGTAGTTATGGGGCTTACGGTCTTCTGAACCCTTTCATCCACTTGGTGCTAAATACTCCTCCTAAAACAATCTCGCCCATGTCCTTAAATGCCTTTCTTAGGCAACATCAAAACATCATTATAAATTGCTTTAGCTATAACATATAATGAATGTTTAAAATCATTCGTGGAGCCTTTTGCTAAAAAATCTATTTACACTTACTTACGAGCCTCTCACTCAAAATATAGTTTAAAACATCTTAAGAACATCAATGAAAATCCTTTCGCTCAAAATAATTTTTAAATATCAATAAGGAGCCTTTTGCTTAAAACATCTCATGAGTTTCAAAAAAATAATACTTTACTTAGACTATTGAAAATCATGTTAAAATTCATCTCTTTATGCTCAAAATCTTATCATGCATGCTCTCTTGAAAATATACTCAATCTTTATAAAAATAATGCATTTACTTCAAACACATGCTTTCAAAATCATACTTCTTAGAATCATGCTTTCATGCAACTAGGGTTCATGGGATAAGAGACATGACCCAACTCAATCAATCAATCAATAACAATCAAGAGAGGATGATCAATAATTCAATAGAAAAATGTCACGACCCGAGCTTGGACCCTGGATCATAACACGAAACCTAGAACCACTGTCACGCCCCGAGCTTACACCCTAGACGGGACACGGTACTTGGAGTCAAAAGTAACCCTAAGTCAACCCCTGGTCTATCATACACTGGTATTCTGAGTAAACATATAAATAAAAGAAAGCAAAATAGAGTAAAATAATCTTCGTCCTCGAAAGATGAGGACTCACCACTTAGATCCACTGAAATCTTTTGAGAGCGATCAACTAGCGAGGCTGAGACTGAGATCCTGAAGCTGTATCATAAAACGATATAACATAAAAGTATGCGTCAGTACTTTGAATGTACTGAGTAAGTGAGAGAAACCATACACAAGAAATAAAAGTGTTGAACTAAAAAGACATGCAATGTCCAACTGATGCTACTGAGCTGAATAACTGATATAACTGAGATGGTCTAAAAGACCCTATCTAATGGTGTTATACCCGGGAACCCAAGGATCAGACCCATGAGTCAAACAGAAAAAAATTGGAAAATGTTGCAGCAGTGCATAATGAGTTGTGAGATGACTCGTGAGGTCTCCTCACGATTCGTCAGGTGGGTTGTGGGAAGGTTGGACTGAGCTGAGGAGTTGAGATTCCCACGGGCATGGGAATGACTCGTGGTCAGCCACCACGAGTCGTCTGGTGTCCTGTGGGGTAAGGTTAAGGGTTACCTTGGAGGTTTGACTAGTGTGCCAAATGGATGGGACCCTACGAGTCGTGGCCAGTCCCAACGACTCGTGAGGTGAGTCGTGAGCAAGCCCATGAAATTCTAGTAGAGATGAGGTAGTGTACATGATGAAAGGGCGTAATGAGTCGTGGTCACTGGGGATGAATCGTTAGGTCCCCCATTGCGAGCCCAGTGGACCTGGTATCCAGTATACTTGACGGGTGACACGTTGAGTCGTTGCCCATCCCGACGAGTCGTCAGGTCACCCATTAGGGTCACATGGCAGTTATTTCCTGCAGATTAATAAGGGCCTTCTCATAATTTCCTACACTCCTAAGACCTAAACTACATCATTTTGAGGTCGGGACTGGGTCTTTTAAGGGGAAATCATCTATGATAAACCTCATTTGATACTTGTAAGATTAGAGAGGAAAGAGGAAAGGGATTCAAGTGTTCATCTTCAAGTTCTTCAAGTTTCCATCTAGGGCTTTTCAAGGGAGTTAGGAATCAAGGAGTTCCAGGTGTGTGGGGTTTTGAATGGGTAGTATAGTCCCTACCCATGCCCAATTTCTCCCTAATTCTATGTTAAAAGTTACCAATTCTTGACGGGTCATAACTCAAATGCATGTTTCCTAAAAAATCGATATGAACATGTTGTAGTATGTCTAAAATCATAGGTTTGAATTATTGGGATGTTTCACTTATTTTCTTCAATATTTGATGATTTAATCCCTAAAAGCACATGTACCCTAAATCATGGGTTTTTTTAGTGAAATTCATGATTATGGTGGTTTCTAAAGCATGATATGAACTTTTGAATTTTAAGCATGTTTTCAATTACTCATGTTATTATGATCATGTTTTCCATAAATTTAAGCATTTCAAGTAGTATTGAAATTATGGGCAATGCCCACATGTCGCTCATGATTCATGAACTATGATTTTGGCCGAATCAAGGGCCCCATTTACATGGCTAGTATCACGAATTCTCAAGCATGCTATGATTATCACAATTTAACTAGCCATGCATGTCATATATGAATTTTATGAGCACATTTCATGTTTTGGGAGTAGTACTTACACCGAGTAGGTTCGGGGCCTAGGTTACACCCCGAATCTCAGAATTACGTGCCATCACAAGTTATGTTTGGGACCACCTCAATGTCTGTCCCCTATGCCCTATGGGGTATTTATGAATGATATCACGCCTTTCATGGTTCATACCCTTGGCAAGGTATGGACGGCCTCCCGACTAGGCTTACAGGTCGGGCTCCATGTGTGCTCGTATGGGGTATGTCGGTTATAGAAATCTCCCACTGTTCCTCATGTTTTAATGCATGTATGATTGTGTTCTTCTGGCACAAGTCGTGTTTATGAAATGTTTTCCCTCATGTTATGACTACGACAGGTTTATTGATATTTTGGAAATCTTGAGCCTTACGATATATTTATGATTTCAGTATTTATGATCATGATGTCCTCACTCCTATAACTTTTATGTTTTCAAGTATTGTTTTGCATACCTTGCATACTCAGTACATTTCAAGTACCGACCCACATATTTTCTATGCTGTATCATTTTATGATACAGGCTCCAATTCACAGGTTCAGCATCGCTCCTAGCTTACTCTTAGATCCGCTCTCAGTTCTCAGTGGTGCGTCCTCATGGTTCGAGGGCTTCATGTTAGGATCTTGCCGTCTTTGAGTTTTCAGTATGTTGGGGTTAGTTTGGGTCTTGTCCCTTCAACCCGTCTATTATGATTAGAGGCTTTCAGACCTACTTGTAGTAATCAGCTGTTTATGCTTGGATCATGTTTTTTTATTTCTTATATTTCATGTCATGCTCTCATTTAGTTCATGATTATTAAGCTAATTCTTCCACATTATGTGAATGGTTTAGTTATATGATCATGCCATGGATTGACTTGGGGTCTCTCGGGGCTACTCATCCCATGTCTACGATTTGGGTGTAATCTCGGGTCCTGAAAAACTTAGTATCAGAGCCATAGGTTCAAATGGGTCCTAGGGAGTCTGAAAGCCGCATTAGGTAGAGTTTTTTCATGGGTGTGAAGCACGCCACACTTATGATGAAGAGGCTACTAAACGTTTTAGGAAATATCCCCTTCTTTCATGATATATGTCATGTCGTGAAAACCCCTCCATCCTTCTAACTCGTGCTATTCGCGATTGCAGAAAAAAATTATGGCTCCTAGAAGGATGAACTGAAGGAGGAACAGAAATGATGAAGGCCACGAGGGTGGCCATGATAATGGGCGTCAGCAAGCCCCAGGCACCAGAACCAGCTTCCGACGCCGAGTTTCGGGAGGCTATCCGAATGTTGTTGTAGGCCTTGACTGCTCAGGTCAACTAGCAGGCTATTGCGCATGTTCCACAGAATGGAAATGCAGCGGCAGCCCGGATCTGAGACTTTCTAAGGATGAACCCTCCCGAGTTTACAGGGGCAAAGGTGGACAAGGATCCACACGAGTTCATTGAAGGGATCTTGAAGGTCACTCAGGTTATGGGAGTGACAAATGAGGAGTGTGTTGATTTGGCCTCTTATCAGCTTAAGGAGGTCGCCTATATTTGGTTCAAGCAATGGAGGAAAGCCGGGCAGCGCAAGTAGGCCCTATTAGCTAGGACGAGTTCCACATGGCCTTTCTCGACAGGTTCTTCCCTCGGGAGATGAGGGAATTGAAGGCAACTGAGTTTGTTAATCTCAAAAAGGGAAAGATGATGGTGTTAGAATATTCACTTGAGTTCACTCGCCTATCAAAGTATGCCCCTGAGTTAGTGATGGACCAGAGGGCGCGGGTGAGTAGATTTGTGCAGGGAGTAGCCGAGTATCTGGACAAGGACTGTAGAACAGCCATGCTTCATCAGGATATGGACTACCCACAGATAGTCCTTTATGCCCAGCAGATGGAGGAAGCTCAAATGAGGCAGAGAGAGGCCAAGAGGGCAAGAACTGATAGCTACAGGTCCTCCCAGTCGAGGTCAGGAGGTAGGCCTCACCAGCAGTCCTAGCATAGGTCTATTACACCAGCACCATCTTCGGCCAGTACCCCATCTAGGCCACGAGACTAGCAGGGGAGCAGGGCCTCAGGTTCGAGGGGTCAAAATAGCATGCGCACAGAGCGCACATTCCAATCTTGTGCTAGTTGTGGCAAGAACCACCCAGGGAAGTGTTTGGTGGGCTCAGATGCTTGTTTTGGGTGTGGAAAACTCGGACACAGGCTCAGGAATTGCCCCGCAACCAGGTCAGGGGGTGGTGGAGCTCTCACTCTAGCAACTAGTTCAGCATTCCCAGTGGCACATCCTACTCAATAGGGTACTTTGACTGGTCCAGCTGGCGGCCAGCGCCAGAACCAATTTTATGCACTTGGCTCTCGACAGGAGCAGGAGACTTCTCTCGATGTGGTCACGGGTATGTGGCGAGTCTTTCATATTGATGTTTATTATTTTCTAGATTCGGGAGCTACACTATCTTTTGTGACACCTTACATTGCTAGTAACTTTGGGGTCAGTCCTGAAACTTTGTTAGAACTATTTTCTTTGTCTAATTTGGTTGGGGATTCAGTCATAGCGAGGCGGGTATATAGAGGTTGCCCTATTACTGTATCGCATAAGGTTACCTTCGCAGACTTGGTAGAATTGGCTATGACTAATTTTGACATTATTTTGGGCATGGATTGGTTGTTTGCATGTTATGCTTCTGTTAACTGTAGAACCCGAGCGGTGGAGTTCCGGTTTCCGGGTGAACCAATTTTCGAATGGAGGGGTAGATCAGAGGTCCCTGTAGGTCTCTTTATCTCCTATCTCAAGGCCAGGAAAATGATTTCCAAGGGTTGTATTTACCATTTGGTTTAGGGTTAAGGATGTCACGTCTGAGACCCCGACTATTCAGTCAGTCCTTGTGGTATGTGAATATCCCGAGGTATTTCTAGATGAACTACTAGGTGCTCCTCCTGAAAGGGAGATTGATTTTGAGATTGATCTTTTACCCGACACACAACCAATATCAATTCCTCCCTACGAATGGCCCCAGCCAAGCTAAAAGAGTTAAAGGAACAATTGAAGGATTTGCTGGATTAGGGTTTCATTAGACCGAGTAAATCCTTATGGGGTGCCACAGTGCTGTTCATCCGGAAGAAAGATGGTTCTCTCCGGATGTGTATTAACTATAAGTAGTTGAACAAGGTCACCATCAAGAATAGGTATCCTTTACCGAGGATTGATGACCTATTTGATCAGCTTCACGGTGCCAAATATTTCTCCAAGATAGACCTTAGGTCTGGGTATCACCAACTCAGGGTTCGGTAGAGCAACATCCTGAAAACTGCTTTCAGGACCCGGTATGGCCATTATGAATTCGTTGTTATGTCTTTTGGACTAACCAATTCCCCTACAACTTTTGTGGATCTGATGAACAGGGTATTCAAGGCGTTTCTAGACATGTTCGTGATAGTGTTCATTGATGACATGTTAATATACTCCAGGAGCGAGGAGGAGCATGCCCCACACCTAAGGGTAGCACTCCAAACCCTCAAGGATAACCATCTATACGCCAAGTTTAGCAAATGTGAGTTCTGGCTGAATTCCATTGCATTCTTGGAACATGTAGTGTCAAGCGAAGGTATAAGGATGGACTCTCATAAAATAGAAGCGGTAAAGAACTGGCCCAAACTGGTAAACCCTTAGGAGATCAGGAGCTTTTTGGACTTAGCGAGTTACTATCGGATGTTCGTAGAAGGTTTCTCATCCCTTGCAGCCCCATTGACCAGATTGACTCAGAAAAAGGTGAAGTTCTAATGGTCGGAGGCTTGTGACAAGAGCTTCTAGGAATTAAAGGGCAGACTCACTTCAACACCGATGTTGACTTTATCGAAGGGCTCCGATGGTTTCGTTGTATACTGTGATGCTTCGAGATTCGGACTAGGATGTGTATTGATGCAGCATGGGAAGGTCGTAGCATATGCTTCTAGACAACTGAAAATTCATGAGAAGAATTACCCGACCCATGATTTTGAGTTGTTTGCGGTGGTGTTTGCTTTGAAGATGTGGCGACACTACTTGTATAGGGTTCATGTAGATGTATTCACTGACCATAAAAGCTTACAATACATGTTCACGCAGAAGGACCTCAATCTTCGGCAACAAAGGTGGTTGGAGCTACTTAAGGACTATGACATGAGTGTCCTTTACCACCGGGTAAGGCCAACGTGGTAGCATATGCCCTTAGTAGGCTCTCTATGGAGAGTTTGTCGCATGTGAGTGAAGACAAGAGGGAGCTGGCGAAGGAGGTGCATCGACTTGCATGGTTGGGAGTTAGATTAGTTGGTTCGACCAATGGTGGGGTAGTAGTCCATAACGGGTCATAGTCGTCCTTGGTAGCGGAGGTGAAGGCTAAAAATGATGAAGATCCAACATTGGTAAAGATGAAGAAGCTGTTCAAAGTCAGAAGGTAGAAGTCTTCTCCAAAGGGGGAGATGGTGTGCTTCGGTACAAGGGTCAATTATGTGTTTTGAACGTGGGGGATTTGAGGAGTCGGATGTTGCATAAGGCTCACGGATCCAGATATTCTATCCATATAGGTGCCATAAAAATGTATCATGCCTTGCGGGAAATCTATTAGTGGAATGGCATGAAGAGGGATATTGCAGAATTCGTAGCCAAGTGCCCGAATTGCCAACAAGTGAAAGTCGAGCATCAAAGACCGTTGGGTGTACTCCAACATATCAGCATTCCTACTTGGAGGTGGGAAGAAATCAATATGGACTTTGGAACCGGTTTACCCCACACTCGTAGGCAGTATGACTCCATTTGGGTTGTGGTCGACAGGTTGACCAAGGCTGCTCATTTCTTACTGGTCAAAACCACCGATTCAGCAGAAGATTATGCTAAGTTATACATCCGAGAGCTGGTTAGATTGCATGGAGTTCCCTTGTCCATTATATCAAATTAAGGCACCCAGTTCACCTCTCAGTTCTGGAGATCTTTTCAAAAGGGACTTGGTACCCAGGTCAAGCTCAACATGGCATTTCATCCGCAAATAGATGGTAAGGCGGAGCGGACTATCTAGACTCTTGAGGAAATGTTGATAGCTTGTGTTATTGACTTCAAGGGTAGTTGAGACTAGAATTTACCTCTTATTGAGTTTGCCTACAACAACAGCTATCACTCGAGCATCCAAATGGCACCGTTCGAGGCTCTCTCCGGGCGAAGGTGTAGATCGCCCATTGGTTAGTTTGAAGTCGGTGAGGCTTCATTAGTGGGTCCAGATTCAGTCCATGAGGCTATGGAGAAAGTTCAGTTAATATGAGGAAGGCTGAAAATGACACAAAGTCGCCAAAAGTCTTATGAGGATGTGAGGAGAAGAGAGCTTGAGTTCGAGATCGATGATTGGGTGTTTCTGAAGGTATCTCCCATGAAGGGAGTAATGAGATTCAGAAAGAAAGGAAAACTCAGCC
>JACEIK010006503.1:39398-82712 GCA_018107945.1 Datura stramonium
TCACCCCCATAACCTGAGTGACCTTCAAGATCCCTTCAATAAACTCGTGTGGATCCTCGTCCACCTTTGACCCCGTAAACTCAGGAGGGTTCATCCTCAAAAATTCTTTAATTCGAGCCGCCGCTGCATGGCCATTCTTTGGGACTTGCACAATAGCCTATTGGTTGACTTGAGCAGTCAAGGCCTGCGCCAACATCTGAATAGACACCCGAAACTCAGCGTGGCTAGCTGGCTCTAGTGCCTGGCGCTCCTGAACTTGCTGATGCCCATGGTCATTGCCATCTCTGTGGCCTTCATCATTTCCATTCCTCCTTCCGTTCATTCTTCTAGGAGCCATAATTCAGCAATTGTGGATCGCACGAATTAGAAGGATGGAAAGGCTTTTCATCGCACGACATAGAACACGAAAGAAGGGAACATTGCCTAAACATCTAGTAGCCTCTTCGTCATAAGTGTGGCGCGCTTCACACCCATGAAAAAGACTCTACTTAACGCGGCTTTCAGACACCCTAGGAGACTTCAAATCTATTTCTTAGATACCAAGTTTGTCACGTCCCGAACGTACACCCGGATCGTAGGCACGGGACAAGGGACCCCGAGAGAACCCAACTCGACCCATGGCACATGCATACAACTAATCTCATTCAAATAAGTGGAATGATAATCATAAAAACATAGCGGAAACTTAATTATAGCATAACATCAGGAAATACTAGACATATACATAGCTGAGCACTACATACTTGTCTGAAAGTGTCCAATACATAAGATGGGTTGATGGGACAACATTCCCAACTAACCCGACCAATACCGAAACATAAATATCCTGAAATTCTGTTTGGGCCCTCGAAACATGAGGACTCACCAATAAGCTGAAAGCATAAGCTGAGATGGACTAAGGATGAGGATGAGCCTGAGTTTCGGACCCTGTATCACAAAACGATACAACATAGAGAGTATGCAATCAGTACATAGAATGTACTGAGTATGCAAGGTATGTAAAACGGACATTTTAGAGTAAATAAAACTCATAAATAATATAAGAGAAGGACATCATGCTTACATCAAAGTCTTCGTAATAAAACATAAGGATCAAGACCTTCAAATCATTCATACTCATTCATTTTAATAATCGTAACTAAACTTTATCAAAACATAACTTGAGCCACAACATAAACATAAAAATGCATAAAATATGCGGAACAATGGGAGGACTCCTCATAACCGACACCATCATGGTAAAGCCTTTCATGATGCCCCACTATCTCGCTCAAGTGGGCAGAGCTGACCCTGGCTTGCCAGGCGAGGGTCGTGCATTTGGTATGATATCAGATTTGACGGGAATACAATATATCATTAGAAACCCACGGTGGCACGTGGTTATGAGACACTGTTGTAGTCCTTTGAACGTCGGGCTGCTTGGTGCTAGACACGGCTCCAAAAAACATGCATATAGGCTCATACATAAATCAATAACATCATGCATTAGGATTCATTGGATAAAATATAACATTTATCATCATTGATCCCCTTTAAAACATTCTTAGCCAAGAATCATAGGCCCTTTTCATTGACCAACATCATAAATCTATATGGGTAACTTGAATTCATGCTTTTCCGTCATTAATAAATTTAAAATATTGCATATTCATCGTAAATCATAACTTCCATGAACCTTCATCAAATGGGCATTTTAGATTTAAAAAGCTTGGAACATGATTTAAAGAAAATAATAATAAAACATGCCCTTCATTCGTAATTCAATAACTAAAACTCAATTAAATCATACCCATAAAGAGAAATCACATTTTCGTGCATTTGAGTAAAACCCCATAGACTTGAATAGGAGGATTCATGATTTAAATTGAAATTTGGGCATGGGTGAGGAAGAATTTCACCCATTTTAAAATCCTACATACTTAGGAGTGGATTGATTTCGAGGTTCCTTGAATGCCCACAAAGAAATTGATGAAAATTTGGGGAAGAAGACCTTGAATCTCCCAAAAATCTCTCTAAGCTTTTGCATGATAATGGGAATGCATAAAGGACTTAACTCATCTCATCTCACTCAGAAAAATATCCAGAACGACGTAGTTTAGGCCTAAGAAACTTAGGAATTATGACAACACCCTTATTAAAACGCAGGAAATTTCTGGTCGCCAATCCCCACGAGGGATCTGAAGGGTCGTTGCCACAGGGCACGACTCATGGCCATGGTCCGTTGAGTCCACTGTCCAAAATATCCAACGGGACCCCACGGGTGACTTCACAAGTCGTGAGGTCAGAACACGGCTCGTGGTAACCTTTCGTGGCCTACACTGCTCATCCCAACTTGCCAAACCTCCAAGGTAGACCACGAGTGACCTCACGAGTCGTGAGGTCTGACCACGACTCGTGGTCAGGCCTGTGGCCTCCTCACTTTGGCCTTGACAAACCATGATGACCACGAGTCACCTCATGACCCGTGGTCACTCCTCACGACCCACCTCACTGGTCGTTCTGTGACCTGGTGCGAATTTTTAATTTTTTTCTATTTTTACTTCCAGGTCTGATCCTGGATTCTCGGGGTATAACACCCTGTTAGAGTCATTGTATGGTAGAAGGTGTAGATCTCCTATCGGGTGGTTTGAGGTTGGTGAAGCTACTCTAATCAGGCCAGACTTAGTTCATGAAGCTATGTAGAAAGTACAGCTCATCCGAGAAAGGTTGAAAAAACTGCAAAGCCGTCAAAAATCTTATGCATGTGTGAGGAGAAGAGAATTAGAGTTTGTAGTGAATGACTGGGTTTATCTAAAAATTTCACCCATGAAAGGGGTGATGAGATTCGGGAGGAAAGGAAAACTCAGTCCGAGATATATGGGACCCTCCGTAATTCTAATGCGAATTGGCAATGTAGCATATGAGTTAGAACTACCCCCGAAGTTAGCATCGGTGCACCCAGTCTTCCATGTGTCATTATTTGAGAAGTGCATCGGTCATCCAGCCTTGGTTATGCCACTAGATAGAATGGGAATAAAGATAGTATCTCTTACGAAGTGGTCCCAGTTCAGATCCTTGACCATCAAGTTTGTAAGTTGAGAAACAAGGAAGTCTCTTTGGTGAAAGTTTTGTGGAGGAACCAGCTAGTTGAGGGAACCACATGGGAGGCAGAAGCAGATATGATGGCCAGATACCCTCACTTATCCCCTTCTAGTTCAACTCTGGCATTAGGTACTAAATTCCTCCTCTGTATTTTGTTCAGTTCCATACTTATCAGCTCTATTTAGATTTTCTATGTGCATTCTAGTTGCATCAACTTTGTTAGTATGGTTAAGTCAGTTCAGAGTGAGCTACTCTTTTAGATACCAGCTCATAATCTCAGTCTAGGAATTTCAACTCTTTTCCTAAGTTTTCCAGCAGTTTTAGTCTTCATTCGAGGACGTATAATCCCAAGGAGGAGATATTGTAACACCCAAAAACTTTCCTTGACCAGGCTCAGAACTTGTAGGAAAAATCCAGAAGAAACCAAAAAAAATGTCTCAAAACGATTGAGACAATGAGTCGTGGTCAGCTCCAACGACTCATTGTGTCAGTCGTGGTCAGCAGAATTTTGGACTATAAGGAACTAACGAGCCAAAGCACGACCCGTGGTGAGGAAAAATGAGTCGCCTTATCAGTCGTTATTTACCCAGTGTAGAAATCCTTCCAGGACCCCACGACTCAACCAACGAGTCATTGGCAGAAACGACGACCCATTGCGTGAGTCATTAGGTGAGAACCCTAGAAACCCCTTCCAGAGGTGACGAGTGGGAACAATGACTCGTTGTATCCCACAAAGAGTCATGGTCACCACCTGTCGTGTAAACTTTGGGAATATTCATAATTCGTCCAGTGAAGGTGTAGACTAGACACAATGACCCGTTGGTTCAACCAACGAGTAACTGCGTCATCCATTGTCAAGCTTACCAAGTTTCCTTGACCAGTGGCCACAAGAGGAACTAATGACCCGTTGGTTCATCCAACGACTTCTGGTGACCCCCGTTGCCAGATCTAGTGTTTCCTAGTCCCAGGCAGTGGGACTAATGAGAAGTCCTAACGAGTCGTGGTCACAATCAATGACTCATTGAGTGACTTGTTGAGACCCTGTCGGCCAATTTTTAGATTTAATTTCTAGGGTTATTTGTATAATTTCCCACCTACTTAGTCCCTAAACTACTTCATTTTGGGTTTTAATTAGGAGTTTTAGAGGGGGTAACCAATGGTTTCTCTCATTCCTCATCCCTTCAACAGTTAGAACACAAAGTTTCTCTCAGAAAGGCTTAGAGCAGAAGTTAGGGAATCGATCCTCCTTAGATTTTTCAAGGAATTTTCTTAGGGATTTCCATCACCAGGTATGGGGGAATTCAAAAAGGGAATAGTTCTTCCCTTGTGTCCCTAAAAATCTTCTTTATCAGTTTGAGCCCTATAACTTTCAAATGTGAAGAAATTATATGTCAGACATCATTTAATTCATGTGGAATATTATTTATGTTAATTGTAGATTTTTTCCCACCAGTTTGTGACTATATTGATACTTGTCCCTGTAAAGTGAATTCTAGCCCTAGCTCTTGAATGCAGAAAACTAGAGTCTTGCATAACTGATTAATTATCCAAATTGCTTGATTCTATTAGTGTTGGGGATTTCCCATATTGTTAGTATGTACTAAAATTTCAGTCAGATGTATGTTAGTTCAGTTTTAGTCAAAATGTTAGAATACTCAGTGTTACTCAAAAATGTCAGCTAATCAGTTTGACTACAGAAATTCTCGAGGTGTCAGTAGTGCCTCCCAGTTATCTGTATTACACTTAGTATAAAATTTTTGTGGTTCTTTAAGCGGTCAAGAAACTTTCATATAAACAGCTCTGACCAGCCTTAAGACCCCAGCTTCAGACTACAGTTTGTTCTTTAGATGGTTACGACACTTCCAAATAAGCAGCTCTGACCAGTCTTAGAACCCAGTTACAGAATTCGGTCCGATAAGACTTTCAGGGTATTCTCAAATAGTATTCCTAACTCAGTTGAAGTGTTGGGCCCCAGTTTCAAGCTATCAGCTTAGTAGTCAGTCTAGGACTATCCAGTGGGAATAACACTTAGCACCGAGCAGATCGGGGCTCCAGCACACCCAGGTTTTCAGAACTACGTTGCCACTGTAGGACATATTTTATTGGCCTCATGGCCCTAGACCCATGATCACTCAATTCATGCCTTTATACCCTGACAAGTTATATTGGGTCCTATCGGTGGGGTGTATACATCGGACTCCACATCTAGCTCGCGTGGTTATATGTAGGTTATAGGCTCTCCCACTAGTCAGCTCAGTTTAGTCTCATATTAGTTAGTTCAGATCGGTTCAGTTCAGTATTTTAGATTAGTATCCCAGATTTAGAGCATGTCTTTGACCATCAGACAGGGTCATTTTGACTTCCTCAGTATATCACACTTATTCAGTTTCAGTATTTTCAGTTGGTCATTGCATGTCTTTCCAGTTCAGTTATATTANATCATTTTATGATACAGTTGCAGGTTCTCAGTCACAACACCGTTAGCTGACCTCGCTCAGACTTTTCCAGCTGCATCAACGGTGAGACCTTATCTTTCAAGGACGAGGATTATTTTTCAGTTCTATTTCTTTTAGTTAGACTTGAAATTAGCTGAAGGCTTGTCCCAGCAACTCATCAGTTGTAGTTGGCTTTCAGACACAGACATAGCTTCAGACCTTCAGCTTTGTTTTAGTTGTTTTTAAACTTTATGATTCAGCTTTGTTTTCATAAATGTTTTATATTATTATTTTAAAACTTCCGCTATGTTTTACTCAGAATGCCAGTGTTATGATAGAACTTGGGTTGACTTGGGGTTACTTGTGACTCCAAGTGCCATGTCCTGTCCAGGGTATAGACTCGGGTCGTGACACTCTCCCACTAGTCAGTACAATTTCAATTTATCTCATCTCAATATTGTTTGAGATTTACTCAGTTCATTATAGTTAACTCAGATCAGTATCTCAGATTCAGGGCATGTCTATGACCATCAATCAGGGTCATTATTGACCATCTCAATTATGTTTCAGTTGTTCAGTTTTCAGTATTTCAGTTGGTTATTTCATGTCATTTCAGTTCAGTTATTCGTTTCTACATGTTTATATTATCTCTCAATTACTCAGTACATTCAAAGTACTAACACATGCCTTCTATGCTGTATTGTATCACGATACAGGCGCAGGTTCTCAGCCTCAACATCGTTAGTAGATTCCTTTAGGTGATATCAGCAGCAGCAGTGGTGAGTCCTCATCTTTTGAGGATGATATTTTATTTTTCAGTTATTTTCTGTCAGTTAGACTTCATAGCTAGGGGCTTTTCCCAACAACTCATCATTAGTAGATGGATTTTAGACAGACTCAGACATTCAGTATTGTTTTTCATTTGTACGAATTTTTATCAGATTAGCTTTCTTAAATGAGTTTATTATTTAAAGCTTCCGCATATGTTTACTCAGATTATCAGTGTTATGATAGACCATGGGTTGGCTTGTGGTTACTTGTGACTCTAAGTACCGTGTCTCGTCCAGAGTATAGACTCAGGTCGTGACAATTCTCCTTCCCAGGGTGATATGAAATGGTAAGATCATAATCTTTAAGTAACTCTAACCATCGTCTTTGTCTCAGATTCAAATCTTTTTGCTTGAATATGTATTGTAGACTCTTATGATCAGTACAGATTTCACATGACTCACCATAAAGATAGTGACGCCAGATCTTCAGTGCAAATATGACTGTAGCCAATTCCAAGTCGTGAGTTGGATAATTCTTCTCATGAATCTTTAGTTGTTGAGACACATATGCCACCACTTTACCCTTCTGCATTAAGACACAACCCAATCCAACTCAAGACAAATCACAATAAATGGTGAAACCACCTCCGCTGTAGGTAACATCAAAATTGGAGCCGTAGACAATGCGGTCTTTAATTTCTGAAAACCTTCTTCACATCCATTAGACCATTGGAATACTACACCTTTCTGATTTAAATGTGTCAATGGAGCGGCTATCTTTGAGAAGCCCTCTACAAACCTTCTGTAACACCCAGCTAGTCCTAAGAAGCTGCGTATCTCTGTAGGAGTACTGGGTCAAGGCCAATCTTGAACCGCTTCAATCTTCCTTGGATCAACTTGGATTCCATCCCGTGACACTACGTGTCCCAAAAAGGAAACTTTTCCCAACCAAAACTCACATTTCGAGAACTTGGTGTAAAGCTTTCGTTCTCTAAGGGTTTGTAGCACAACTCTCAGGTGTTGTTCAAGTTCTGCCTCACTTCGAGAATAGACTAGAATGTCATCAATGAACACAATCACAAAATGTTCTAAGTATGGCTTGAAAACCCTATTCATGATGTCCACAAATGGTGCAGGTGCATTAGTCAACCCAAAAGACATCACCAAAAATTCAAAGTGTCTATATGTTGTCTGAAAAGCTGTCTTAGAGATATCCTCGATCTTGATTCTCAGCTGATGGTAACCTGATCTCAACTCAATCTTGGAAAGTGAGTAGCACCCTGTAACTAATAGAATAAATCATCAATACGAGGAAACAAATATTTATTCTTGATCTTCACCTTATTCAACTGTCTGTAGTCAATGCATATTCTCATTGTACCATCTTTCTTTTACACAAATAACATATGTGCACCCCAAGGCAATACACTAGGCCTAATGAACCCCTTCTCAAGTAGCTCTTGGAGTTGAACCTTCAGTTCTCTCATCTCAGTTGGATCCATACGATATGGAGGAATGGAAATAGGTTGAGTTCCTGCCAATAAACCAATATTGAACTCAATTTCTCTTATTGGGGGTACCCAAGCAAATATTCTGGAAATACATCAACAAATTCTCGAATGGTAGGAACATTGTCAGTAGTAACATCCTCCACTCGGGTATCATGAACGGTAGCAATAAAACCCAAACACCCATGATTATCATTCGACGTGCCTTTACATAAGATATTATCTTTCCTTGGGTCATAGGAGTCAAGCCTTTCCACACTAAAGGTGGTTCTCTAGGAAAATTAAAACGTATAAGCTTAGCACAGAAATCAACTAAAGCGTAACATGATGACAACCAATCCATACCCATAATCACATTAAAGTCAGACATGGGTAACTCTAGTAGATCAACTACGGTGTCCCTATCCTAAACAAATATCACACAGTCTCTATAAACTCTATCCACTTCCAAAGTCTCCTCCACTGGGGTCATAACCATATATGGCACAATAAGAGACTCAACTCTTCGTTCTAAGAATATAGCAAAAGATGGAGACACATACGAATACATAGAACCAGGATTAATAAGAGCGTGTACCCCATGAGAAGTGACAATGATAATACTTGTGACTATTGCATTAGATGCATCGATATCATGTCTGTCCATAACGAAGAATCTCGATGGTCCACCTGCTCCCTGAGCAACCTATACACCTTGTTGACCCTATCCACGAACACCCTGTTGAGCGGCCCTGGCTGGCTGAGCCTAAGCAGGTGTACATGTAGTAGTTCCCTACAGATGTGTCGTAGCCTGAATAGGACCAGAGTTCCCTTAGGACAATATTTAGAAATATGCCCTTTTTCACCACAAGTAAAATAAGGACCAACAACCCCATAGCAACAACCACCATAATGCCTACAACTATTAGGACACTTCTGATATGGACTTGACTGATATGAGTTGTTACCCTTTCTCTGCATTTGTTGTTGATCCTTTCTAGCTGGATTATCACCTCTCGAAGTCTGTACCACTGACTCTGACTACGTAGGCCTGGATTGCCCATGATGATGGCCATTCTTACCCCCAGATGGAGCACCACTGAACCCGCTCGTGTTATGTGCCCTTTTGCTTTCTCGCTCAACTCTTTCCATTTTTAAATAGGACTCACAACGGAGAGTAGTGTCAACTACATCTGAATAGGTACCACTTCGCACATCTCATATCACAGAACCACGATAACGATGCTCAAGTCCATTCATAAATCGTCTCACCTTCTCCCTCGGGTCTTCCACTAAAAATGGAACATACCTAGATAACTCAGTGAACTTAGCCTCATACTCTGTAACTGTCATAGCTCCCTGGCGTAGGTTATTGAACTGACGTCTCATGTCATCTTATTTGCTCAAGGGAATGAACTTGTCTTTAAACATTGTTGAAAACCTTGACCAAGTGATATGTGATAACCCTGCTTGTCTTCCTCTCTAAACTGAAGTCCACCATCCCTCTGTAGACCTTGAGAATAGAAAAGTGGTAAATTCCACACCTTGAGTCTCCTTCAACCCCAATGTAGTTAGTATCTTTTCACAATGATCAATGAATTTCTGAGGCTCAATAGAAGTTGGCATCTCATCGAACTTGGGTGGTTTTAGATCCATGAAATTCTTAAGATCTTTGGACTTCCTAGTAGTTGCAACTGATGAATAGTCGGCTGAGGGGTCAGCTGGGGTGTCCGTGTAGCTCCAACATTCAAATGAACTAGTGTTTGCGCTTGCGAAGTAGTTTGAGGAACTAGAAGTCCACCATGACGAGGAACCAATGCCTCTAATGCATTCAACAATCTTATCACTAAATCTGTACGCAAGGCAACAGTAGGTACAACAGGCACTGTCGATGGAGCACCTTTAAAAACCTGTTCCTATACTTTCTCCAGAGCAGCAACTCAGGGCTGACTCTCATTCACAATTTTCAGGTTGATAATTGGCTTGTGCCCTAATCCGAGCCCTTGTTTGATGGGCCCCAAGTCGACTACCACTGTGGGTAGTACCATGCCCCACACCCCATCAAAATGGTTCCTTTGATCGACTAGAAGATGAAAAAGCACGTTTCTTAGACATCTGCGAAATAAATATTTCAAAATTATACTTGAATCAATTCAATGCACGAATAAAGAATGAAAAAAGGGAAAACATCCTAAATGTTCGGTAGCCTTGAGGTCATAAGTATGGGCGCCTACATACCCATGAACAAGGCTCTACTAAACGCTGCTCCATGAGGACTTAAAGCCTAAGCTCTGATACCATCTTTGTCACGTCCAAAATACCCCCTAGACGTAACTGGCACCTGTTAGCACCACTGGCAGGCGAACCTATTTTCCAATCACTTAACCTTTTCTATAAGCATTGAAATACAATATATGAAACTCCAAACACATCAATAGTCATAAAAATGAAATGATTATCCAACCAAAATAAAGTCTAAATTTATAAGAAAGCACACGACTGTTTAAGTAGTGTATCTCTCGTCCAAATCCCACACTAAGACCATGGAGCATCTAATAGAGCTACATGAGTTTAGCTATTAGGCGTGCAAACCCCAAGAAAATAAAATATACATATAAAGAGTAGATAAATATGAAATGATAGCCTCCACGAATCGATGCAAAGGCTCACTTCAATAACAGAATCTACGCGAACAGACTTGTCAGGCACTAGTCTCACCTTCCGTAACAGAATATACATAGACATGTAAGTAAGGAGTAAGCTATATATAAATATAACTCAGTTCCTCGACCCGCCACTTTAATAACCCTAGAAAAACTTTTAGAAAATGCAACCATGACGAGCACAAAGTAATATGCACAATAACATATTTCCAAAATATAAAACTCGGTAAAGTCCAAACAAATGTTTAACAAGATCACTATATATAATAGATATATATATCTCAATGGAACTCAAACTCAAGACTTTTCAAATGGCAGTGAAAGAGATCAACCTAACACCCCGACTAGCCCGCAACATCATATATAATGCCCCAATAGTATACTACAGCAGCAAGTACAAGACCCCTAACATGCTAAGGTAGTGCATGTATGCCCCTAGTAACTATATCATAGCAGCGGAGGAAGGATATCTAAGCCCCAACGCCATGGTACGAGACCACGCCACACCATAATTCAATTATGAAATAAGTTTCCTTAAAAAAATATTTTTCTCAAAGTAACATATATGCGGTTGGTTAAAGACCACCAATTCTGTCAAGTACACGTTTGTCTCAACACACGGACCAGACAGACAAAACATAATTTTTAAAACAGGTTTAAAAGCAAGCACCAAATCTTAAAGTCCCACTTACTTTGAATTTACAACTCAAGCACACTTTTCAATATTTCAGAACTATGCTCTCGAGTCGAATCACCTCAAACTACACAAAAATGGGTTTAGAATGTCAAAAACTCTTCGGTAGAAGTTTGCTTAATTTTTAACAAAAGTCAAATTCTCGGTCAAAGGTTTGATCAAAAAAGTCAACTCTGGTCAATGGGATAGAATTCCCAAGCTATGACTGCCAACAGATTCTCCCTGATGAGAGGATTCTAGAATATTAATCAAAATCGAATTTTGTGTTTTTTCTTTCAAATTGATGATTTAGGTTGAAGAACCCTAGGGATAAACTTTTTTAATTCTTCAAAAATTTTCCATATTCTATCCTATGAATTTTCTTATAATCGTGTAATAAACTCAAGCAAAAGATTAGGATCATTATCTTGATGCTTTGGATCAAAAATCCTTATCTTTATCTCCTCTTTTCTTCTCTTTTCTCTTCTTTTCTTTTCTCCTCTTCTGCATTTTCTTTTTTCTTTATGCATTATTTTTTTTGATGCGTTCTACTTTTCCAACAGAAATAACATTTTCTTTCTAGTTCAATTGGGCTTTGGCCCTTATTATTATTATTATTATAAATTATTTCTAAATAACCCTTTATTAAATTAGGGTTATTACAAAATGTAAACCAAAGAAGGTGTTGTTAGTAGGGATATGAGAAAAGAGAATGAATAAGTTAAAAAGAACTCCCTTCTAGTCATCCATGTTATCAATCAAGGGAGGCATAAGAAGTAAAGTAAGAAGACCAAAGAGTGTGCTAAAACTGAACAAGTTATGAAGTACTAAAGTGCTTGGGGAGGTTAGTCACTATTCTGGCCAAATAATCTCTATCCGTCCCTTAGCATACATTACAACCATTTAAGCCTACTTGATTCTAAATATGACATTCTTATATTAGTGGAATATTTACATTAAGGTCAAGATTACGGTTCATTATATGTGGCATGAGAAGTTCTTTATGAGAGTGAGCATGAATTTCTTTATTTATAAGATCACACATGTGATTCATTTATATTCTTGTGAGAAAAAAGTGGGCAACTCTTTCATTTGTGCGGGCACATGGTTGACAAAGGATCTCTTAATTGGGTGACATATGTTTGTTGCCAATATTCATAGAGCTTGAGTTAGTTCTTGAGGTTAGGCAGTCTTAAAAGGTTGGTCTTGAGCATAATTGAAATGTTGAAGCATGTTGTGTTGGAAAGTTGCAATGTTTATGTGGTCATATTTGTCCAAGCCTGAGCAGACCTATTCAAGAAATCTAAGTCCATATAGGGATAAGGTATAGAGCTTAAGTTGATTGTTCAAGACGAACAATGGTTTAAGCGTGGGGTGGTGATGTTGGACATATTCTTACACCCATTTGCCATACTTTTATCTACCTTTAATCATGTTTTGAGATGATTAGCCTTATAAAATGCATGGTTTCATGAACGTATGTGTTAAATGAGCTAACAAGTTTTTTTACATGGTTTTAGCAGGAAACCTATGAAAAAAGACTCAAAAATGGTCCAAGGTGTGAATAAAGAAGAATTTGAGGAAAATTTGGCTTGGTGAGACAGCTGGTGCGGCTAATCATAGCCTAAACTTCAGAGAAATTTTTTCTAACACTCTAGTGAGATGGCTGGTGCGACGTGCCTTAGCTCAAATTTTAGAAGAATTTTTTATCAGCACCTTGGCAAATTGAGTGGTGTGGCATGCCAGAGAGGTTCCGGAGTTGGAAAATTTTCTAACACTCTATTGCATCGGGTGGTGCGATATGCTAGAGTCTAAACTTTAGAGGAAATTCAAGCTAAAGTCTGGTGATATGGGAGGTGCGGCACGCCAAGGCCAGTTCAGGGTGGATTTTCAAGTCTAAAAGCTGAACTTTTCTAGGGAAAAAGAGTCATTTGTTACCTTGCTTATAAATATATCATCTACGGCATTTTGTTAGACGTCTTCGATCAGAAAGATGAAGTTTGTACGTAGTTCTTTGGGGATGAGGCAAGAAGTTCATTTTCTTCTAGGTTTTCTTCTTTACGTTATGCTTTTGATTTGACTGATGATTTCTTCAGTTCTCCACTTGAAAATGACTGGCTAAACTCTTGTTCTTAGGGGTTTGGGCATAGGTAATGGTTGTAGTTTGAATACTTGGTTATGCTACTTTAATTCTTCACTCAAGATTGTTTATGCTTACTTGTTTTAATTGATTATTCGTTAGACTAATCAACTTGCAAATATTATGTGGTGGCTCTTGGTTGAACTCGGGAGAGAGAATCAAGAGGGTTAAAATAAAGCATAGAATAGGTTTCAATTATCTTGTTCAATAAGCTCAATAGTTGATTTCGTTATCGAGGATAGGGATATACCCTTCAACCCTATTCAGTTGAATATAAGTATCTTCAGCCGTCGTCTCATGCTTCTTCTATAACCTAGGGATATAGGTATTAGGATCATGAGATAGTTATTGTATATTCGGGAGAATAGTAAGAAATGAAATCGTAACTTGAAACTAGCAATCTTAGAAGAGTTATTCTAGCGTATTCGAATCCTACAACCCAACCTGAAAGAAAAAGTGCCAAGACCCTGATTCTCATCATTATTTGAAGTACAAACACTTGCGAAAATGATTTTTATTCATTAGCTTAATGTACATTTTAAGTTAGCAGAATAATCACCAACACCATTTCCGTATTTTACCTGTGTTTATTTGAATAGTGAAATAGATTGTTAACCTTCAGCAATTAATCTTACAAGTCTTTGAGGGATTGATATCGGGACTTTACTATCCTATATTACTTGGTGACCACATGCACTTGATTGCGCTTGGCAACATCAATATCTTAATGTAAAGGACCAGCTCATAGTGCCCATATGGAGGGTCTCCAGATCCAATTTAGATCTACAATAGTGACTACAAAATACTATAGCATTTTTTTAACTTCAATTGCTTCACATTTCAAAATCTCACAAACATCTTCATAACCTTACATTTGAATTGAATTTTCCATACATTTAAATAGTTCTAACAGCACCCTACTTGGGGTAAGAACATCTGTTTGCCAGTTCTACTCATCAGCATAGAATCGTGCTAGAATCAAAGAGAAAGGACGCCTTTATAGAACTTTATCAGTTCTACCCAAAAACTTGATGCGTTTTCTCTAAGTTCTAACTCCATAAACACAAGGAAATCAAAGGAGAAATTCCTTACCTTTACTTGGATATATACTTATCTAAAGTAGGAGCATTTTCCTCCTCTTTCCACTACCCAGAACAAGCTCAAAAACGCAACAACTCACAAAACAGTCAGGTAAAAATGTTCCCCGCGACTTCACAAACTCTCATCCGAAAGAGCTTGTGATTCCATGGAGAGTTAGTGCTTAATTTCACCTTTAATTTGCTGGAAATTACAGAGGAAATAAGCCTCCTAAACAAGCAGCTCGATATAAGATGTGGGTAAAATGTTTTGGGAATAAAACAACTTAAATTTATAAAAGGTGGGGCGGTGGAGGAGCTAGGGTGGCGCGCCTACGTCACTGCTCAATAGTGTCTTGGTAAAATACCTATAACTTTTTACTCCAAACTCCGATTGATGAGCAGTTTGATGTTCTACAAACTAAACTGAAAGAACTTTAATTTGATGGATTTTAGAATTTTAAATGTTTATATATTGGGATATATGATCTTTTTAAATTGATCCGTACTTATGAACTTCACATACTCTTTGCTCTCTCCTTTGTACATGTTTCCCCCTCACCTAAGACAAACATACAACCCATACTTCCCTTAATACGACATGCAAACATCAAATAATTATAAAAAAAATTCAAGGTGTAACACATCTAGTGAAGAAATTGACTGAAGGAAGTATGAACCTTATTTCAATAGATGGTCCAACGGTTAAAAGATAGAAAGTATCTCAGCAGAATGCAAATTCAAGCGACAGTTCAAGAGACAAATGATGTCATTCAAATCCACTCCCACCATCAGGTAGTATAACTAATCGCAACAAATATAGAACCCAATGAGGAGTTGGGTCGAATCCCACAGAGACTACTCGAAGCCTAGACTATCTAGTACTAAATAGTGAATTACTGCAAGATTAGAATCTATTTGAATTAATAGAAGTAAAATTTAACTATGGCTAATGAGTGCGATATGGTAGGGTTGTAATTAATTGCAGATAATTCTAGGAAAGTAACCCCAATTATGGGTTGATCCCCTTAAATTACTCAATGTGGAATGATAGAAATGGCTTAGGGCTGAACATGTAAGCAATTTACTTAGGCAACCCATGGGTATCTTTCAATAGCACAATAGGTGTCAATCTACTTTTATTTTGTCAAATTGAAGAGAAATTCTTTCTACCAAATTGCTTGTTGCTAATTGAAATTCAAACTATGTCTAGGAGAATCCATTAAACAAAGGTTACCTTGAGTTATTGTTAATTGATACTAACCTGACCTAAATTCGCTCTTTCAAGCCTCATAAAAATAATTGGGTAGGACTGAATGACTCTCATCACCAATCACACACCACAAAGCAAAAAAATAATCAAATGCTCAAGCCCAAACTCAATTTTATCAAATTGGGATCATTAGGGTTCAGAACCCTAGATTTGGGTTTAGTTACATAACAAAAAGAAGAAGAGTTGTAAAGTAATTAGACATGATTACCAATGGAAATTGAAATCTTCACTAGATGAATTGAAATCTTTAAGTTACAATGTAAGATCTAGAATCTACTTTGAAAACTAGGGGCATACTAGCTAATTTCTACTCTCTACTCTATGTATGAATCAAATACTGAAAAAGCTATCCAAAAATTACAAGAAAAAATATATTTATATTATATCCCAAAAAGCCCAATTAATTCAAATTTTGGAGTGCCAACTATACAGGGATGAAACGTCATTTGGAAGGACAGGCCTCCCATTGGTTCGTATTTTGCATTTCAACTGTTGTCGAGCAGATTGTCGTCATTTGATTGATAGACCATTTTTTGTAAAGACAGTCCATACCTTGCATCGTACTTTAACAATCCCATTCTGCCTAGCTCATGTTTATTCTTCAATTGACAGACCGTCCTTTGGGAAGACGGTCTGTCCTTCCAACCATATTGTAAGGACCCTATTAGCTTGGCTTCTGGAATTTTGCAGCTAGAAATGGACGGAAGGTGATGTGAACTTCCTTTCAGACAGACGGTCCATATGTTGCCTCATCCTTTGAGCATTTTTTTGACCAAAACTCCTTTCATCTTTTCATTGCTTGAGTTCTTGAAACATAGAATAATAAGGTTAGTTTTCACTTGTTTTAACTCCTAAAGAGATGCAAAATGCTATGAAATGAAGTAATGATGTATAGTGAATTCCCGACACATCAACACCCCCAACTTGAAGTATTT
Source organism: Datura stramonium (assembly GCA_018107945.1). Classification (NCBI taxonomy): domain Eukaryota; kingdom Viridiplantae; phylum Streptophyta; class Magnoliopsida; order Solanales; family Solanaceae; genus Datura; species Datura stramonium. Next base: position 55,932 of record JACEIK010006503.1, read on the forward strand.
TCTTGTCGTCAAGCAAACTAAGAAGAGAAACTACCCTACACCTAACTAATGTCCTGAAATCTAAAATTATCAAGACTATACAACGGCTACCAACACACACAATTCAATCTAGCCACGCCTCTATCAATAAAAATACAGTTTTGTTGCAACTATTTTAAATAAGCATGAAACCTCCACTTATGACGCCATACCATATGCACACACCTAAATTAGAGAAGTGAAACATGTTATCCATTCAAATCAATATGCCCTCTTTTCCTTTTTTTCCCTAAAGTAATGACAACGCACACCACAAGGACACACAAGATCAAGAGAGAAGAGAAATGCACTCAACTCTCACCAAGAACATGACATGATAGGTCACAACTACCATATGCTGACCCATTTACTTAAATGCCATTATTTTTTAATATTCGGATTGAGATCACATAAGGGCTTTTCTAAGATTGTAATGAAGGTTAAATGACTAGTCGGGTAAAATTTTGGCATTTAGTGACTCATTTACCATCCTTAAACACCTAATCACTTTTTCACAATCTTTTCACCTTTTTGATCCCTTCTTTTCATCCCTTCCTCTATTTTTGCATTTTTCACACCCAAGTGTTTTTTTGAGATCTAACTTCATTTTTCTGTTTTTCCCTTTTATTTATTTTCTTTTTCTTCTTTTTAGCTCATTGCTCAAGTACACTTTGGGATAAGTCCATTCATCATCTTTTTGGCCTATTTCTTTCTTCCTCTCCTTATCACCCCCAATTTATAACTTCTTGCTCATTTTTTTATTACTTTTCAAGTTTCAAGGTAGATTGTTTCAAAAGAGGGTCAACTTGAGAATTTTCTTCAGCTTTCATTGTGATTGATCAAGAAAAAGGCGAAAAACTCAATGAGGGAGACTAGGGATGCATGAATCATTTGGTAGGTATCTTTAGGTTTATGTGGGTTGTCAAGAACAAAGAATGCCTAAGTTCATATCTACGACCCATATTCAATACTAAATTCAAGCACAAGTAGCATGACAAGTTCTAGAGTGTGACCAATCATGTGAATAAACAATTTTTCTTTCCACAATTTCATATCACAAATGGAGATATACAACTCAATATCAAACAACTACGATAAAAAGTTTTAAGGGGGGACATTGTTTTTAAAAATCAGCATAACTATGCAAAATAGCTCAATTGCCAGCTCCGCCGAAGTCAAAAACAATTCATTCATCCTAAGATGACTCAACAAAGTAGGCTGGTACCCTTAAGAATGTCGCCTATAAATCATTATCAGTGCCATACACAACGACCCTTAACTACTTTATTGTGCCAGATTCAATAAAAAGTAAGCCTCTGTCTTGGGAGTAGTATTTAACACCGAGTATGTTGGGGTTCCAACATATCCAGGTCTCAAAATTATGTGCCAATGTAGCCGTGATGGGGTTAGAGTATCTCCCATGCCCAAATGAGCCACCCATGAGTGATATCATGCCTTCATAGTCATGATCTTGGCAAGATATGGACACATCTCCTAACTAGGGTTATAAGTTGGGCTTCATGTATGATCACGTGGGGTTTGTTGGTTATAAGAATCTTCCACTATTCCATGATTTTTCTTCACATGTTCATATTTATGCTTCACGATAATATGACGTATGATATTTTATCTCAACATACACTTTATGATATTTTACTTATGATTTCAGTCATGTCAAGCCTTATAATTTGGTTTTGAAATCCTTGAGCCATTATATTCGGTTTATGATTAGAATCTCATGTTTTAGCTTATCTTATAATCATGATTTAAGAATATCATTTTACTATCAGGTTTTACTCATCCTACATACTCAGTACATTTCATGTACTAATTATATACTTTTACGCTATATTATCTTATGATATAGGTTTGGGTGATCAATGTCAGCCAAGACATTAGCCTCTCTCTAGCCCTAGTCAGCACATCCCCAGCCTTGTGGGTGAGTCCTCATCATTCGAGGACATCAACTTGTATTTTTATTATCCTATTTGTCCTTCAGTTTTCATACTTCGTCAAGCTAGTTGGGAGCTTGTCCCAACATATCATCTTTTTAACTAGAGGCTTTTCAAACTATTATGTTAAAAAATTTAGCGATAATGATTTATAGTCCTATTTACGTTTTATGATATCTAAGATTTCCAATTAAGCCTTATGTTATGCTTTACTTCCACTTAGTTTATACTCAAGAATATGTTATTCTTGAGCCATGTGTTATCTTGGAGCTATTCATGGTTCTAGGTCACGTGTTATGTCTAGGGTCTATGCTCGGGTCATGACTAACTTGGCATCAGAGCATTAGGTTTAGGTGTGTCCTAGGGTGTCTAAAATCTGCATTGAGTAGAGATTTTTTCCATTGGTGTGAAGCGCGAGACACTTACGAGGAAGAGTCTACAAGAGATTTTTTGGAATAAAGTTCAACTCTCTTTCTCTTCTAATTCGTGCTATACGCGCTAAAAAAAATACCTCCCAAGAGGTCCAGTTGAAGAGGAATCGACAACAGACAACATCCAGCCCCACCAACTCCAATGGGGCCCTAAACTAGGCCAGTTACTGATGTGTAGCACGGGGCCGCCTTTAGAACATTGGTACGGGCCATGACCACTTAGCTTAACTAGCAGGCAATCGCATTTGTGAACACTATCGGGGAGACTATAGATACTATAGTTTGAGACTTCACTAAAATAGTCTGTCTAAGATTCATGATTTGAAGGCGGACGGGAGGTTTAAGGAAAGAGCAAAGGAGAAGAAGAGAGCCAGAATTATGAACTTTGAATTTTCCCAGTGAAGGTCAGGTGGTGGGAATCACCCACATCTCCAACATAGATCATTGGCTCCAGCACCTTAGATAGTTAGTGTCGCACTACCAGGTCTGAAGGAGAGAACAGGGGTAGAGCATCAGGCTCTAATATTTAAGGGAGTAGGTCAAGGTAAGGAAGATTACATATCCAATTTACAAGGGATGTGGGAATAACCACATAGGAAAGTTCTTGGTGGGTTTAGACGCTTTCTTCTAGTGTTCCAAGACTGGTCATAAGCTCAAAGACTTCTCATTAGCCAAGCAGGGTGAAAAGGAGGTCGTGCCCTAGCCACCCATTCAGCAACCCCGTCAGGTTAGCCTACTTGCCAAATTTGTGGGAAGAATAACCTCGGGAAGTGTCTACGTGGTAAGGAGGGTTGTTATGGGTGTGGTCTATTGTACCATAGAATAAAGAATTTCCCTTCAGTCGGACGTAGGGGAACTCAGTCTACCATTTCAGCAACCTAGGTAGCTCGCCCAGCTTAGCAAGGTGGAGCATCTAGTGCAGGTGGCGGCTAGCTCTAGATATAGTCATAGTTATGTTATAAGCTTTTCATGTGGATCCTTATATGTTGCTTGACTCAAGAGCTACAGTATAAGGAATATGACTCCTTTAAGTATGTTGGTATGAGTTTTATTCAGTGGATGATATTGAATAGGGAAGGGATTTGGATGAAGGGAGGAATACGAGAAGAGAGGTGTGAAGACTTCAAAGATAAAGTTTGTATGGAGGAATTTGGCACCCTTATGTATAGTAATACCTCGACGTCACCGGAGTTAGTGATAATAGCCCAGCCTAGAGAATAGGTCCAAAGTCTTAGAAGGATGGCTATTGAGCTAAGTGGGAGATGATAAGGTTAGAGACAGACAAGTCTTGAGTTTCCTAGTGTGAAGGGTTCACAAACAGTAACTATGGGAGGTCGATCCATTCTCATTCAGGAGTTTCCCTTTTCTTTAGTCAATATGACACTCTACACATGGTCGTATGTAAACATGTTATGCCCACATCTATGTTCCAAGTATCTCTATCGTATGCCATTATTTAGATTTGTAGAATGAGAAGTACCNGCATCAGGCTCTAGGGGTCAGAGCAGTGTCGTATGTAAACATGTTATGCCCACATCTATGTTCCAAGTATCTCTATCGTATGCCATTATTTAGATTTGTAGAATGAGAAGTACCCATTTCCGATAGCAATCTCAGTCTTATTCCTTGATATCATAAATCCAAGCTTCATATCATGAACTCGTTATGTAGCTAAACTCATGTCTCATAGTATTCTCAGCTTTATGAACTTAATCCTCATGATTCGACTTAATGGCTCATATGATGGTGCTACATCATATATATGCTCAGTTTATATTTCTTGAATGATAACGTGCTTATGATCTCCTTTCCTTACTCTAAGACTTATGTATGTGCACCTATGATAGAAGTGTTGGTTACATCATGTACAATCAGGATAACTTCCTATTGATTCCATAGATGCCTTGTAGGTAGAATTTCATGAAGTAAAGGTTATTAGTTAGGCTAGGAAGACAAAAAGATTCTTAGGTAGCATAAGATACAAAGGGGCTGCAAGATGATTAGAGTGATAGGCTTGAGGTTAAATGATTGTCATGATAAGGAGAAGTAGTATTTTGGAAGGATAATTCTATGTTGCAAGAGGTCCAGTCAAGTTAGGCTTGAACGTGGTTAAATTATATTGCCAGACTCAGATTTTAGTATCGATAGAAGCTCAGGTAAGGAGTATAGGCTTGGAAGATATGCATCAGGGACCGAGAGATATGCTACAAAGTATTAGTATTCCTACTTAGAAGTGAGAATAGATCAATATGGACTTCGTTACAAGGTTATCATAGACACGCCGACAATATGATTCTATTTGGGTGGTTGTGGACCACTTGACCAGGTCAGCACCTTTCCTACCAATTAAGACTACACACTCAATCGAGGATTATGCTAGACTCTATATTCAAGAGTTGGTCAGCTTGCATGGAGCTCCATTATCCATTATCTTAGATAGGGTACTCAGTTTACCTCTCAGTTTTGGAGATCATTTCAGAAGGGTTTGGGTACTCAAGTCAAGCTTAGTACAACCTTTCGACCGCAGACGGCTGAGCAGGCCGAGCAGACTATTCAGAATCTTGAGGACATGTTGAGAGCCTGTGTGATTGATTTCAATTGGGATGACCACTTGGCTCTTGTTGAGTTCACCTAAAAAAACAATCACAACTCTAGCATTCAGATGACTCCATTTGAGGCTTTTTGTGGGCGGAGATGTAGATCACCTATTAGATGGTTTGAGATAGGTAAGGCTACAAGGTAGTTGGGATGACCACTTGGCTCTTGTTGAGTTCACCTAAAATAACAATCACCACTCTATTATTCAGATGACTCCATTTGAGGCTCTTTGTGGGCGGAGATGTAGACCACCTATTAGATGGTTTGGGATAGGTAAGGCTACATTGATAGGACCTGATTCAGTTCATGAGTCTATGGAGAAAGTTCAACTTATTCGAGAAAGGATAAAAATAGCTCCGAGTCATTAGAAATCATATGCGAATGTTAGAAGGAGAGAGCTTGAGTTTGAGGTTGATTATTGGATGTTTCTAAAAGTTTCACCCATGAAGGGAGTTATGAGGTTTGGAAAGAAGGGGAAGCTTAGTCCTCAATATGTTGTCCCTTATAGGATTCTGAGGCCGGTTGGCAATGTGGCTTATGAGTTAGAGTTGCCCGTAGAGTTAGTTTTGGTGCATCCAGTTTTCCATGTTTGATTGTTGAAGAAGTGCATTGGTGATTTGTCTCTAGTTGTATCGATAGAGAGTGTGGATGTGAAGGATAGCCTTACCTATGAGGAGATTTCAGTTGAGATCCTTGATTATCAGGTTCGCAAGTTGAGGAATAAGGAGGTAGCTTCTCTGAAGGTTTTGCAGAGGAATCGGCTTGTTGATAGAGCTAATTGGGAAGTCGAGGCAGATATGATTGCTAGATATCCGCATCTTTTCCCTTCCAGCTAAGTTCTAGCATGAGGTGCCAATTTCCTCATNTTATTATTTGTTGGATAACGTTTTCTGTCATTTTTTTTCTATTCATATCCAGCTAAGTTCTAGCATGAGGTGCCAATTTCCTCATTAGTACTCTATTCAATTTCAGGTCTAGTTCATGTGTCTCAGTTCCTTTCATGTTTTAGCATGCATGTATGATTCATGAATTTAGTTCAGTCATGAATCTCAGTTCAGAATCAGTTACTCAGGCAGTTTTCAGTCTACAACCTTTTGAGTTTTGGGATTCCAGCTCTTTCCCTATCCTTTCAGCTTAGTTAGCCTTCATTCGACAAAGAATGTTCCCAAGAGGGAGATGATGTAACACCCTACAAGTCCCTAAGATCAGATCCGAGACTTTAGCAGAAACCAGCTGGAAAATGCCACCAGGCCAAACAACGAGCTTCAGGACAGGTCGTTAATGGAACAAACAACCCATTGGTTTGTCCCCATGGTGAGGAACTTCTAAAAATGTCAAAATCCATGCAGAACCAATGAGTGGATTGTATTAGCAGTTGTTTGATTATATCGTCCATTATTTCTAATCATTGGAGCAGGTTTAGAGAGTGATTCAGATGTAGAGTAGGAACTAAAGTGAGGACACAACCGTTCATTGTATGTACCAACGATCCGTGGTGTTGGTCATTGGTTATGATATATTAATTTTTATGTTTGGTAGTTCAGATGTATTATGATAAAACCCTATGCTTTTAAATCCTATGAGACGTCATTTTAAGCCTTCTAAAGGGCTAATTAAATGGTTAACCAAAGACTAGGCCCTCATTCTCTTCAAAAACACCGTAGGTTGGATTTCTCTCTCAAGGAAGGCTAGGGTTCTTCATCATCTTCTTCTCAATTTCTCTTGGGTCTCAATTCTAAGAAAGAATTCAATCAAGCCCAGGTATATAGGGTCATGACTGGGGGATATCTTCCACCCTCATGCCTAATTTCATCTCAATCTCATGAATTCAAGTCTCCAATCAGGATTTTATGAATTTCTAGTGTTAGATCCAATTTGATGAAACACTCCATCTTCTCTTATAATTTGAATTTTATCATTATCTATCTATGTTTTATGATTATAACATCATGATTTACATGCAAAACTCTCATAAATCTCTATTTTCAAGTTTGATGATTTACCCCACTTATGCATGAATTTCATGAATCTCATGTTTATGTATATGGTTGATCTTTGGTATCAATTTCATGGCTAGTTCACATAGTTAAGATATTTATGTATTTCATGATTTAAACTAGCCCATGTAACACCTATGATCATGTTATGATATGAGCATTATATATGTTTTCGTAGTAGTATTTAACATCGAGTAGGCTAAAGTTCCAGCATACTCAGGTCTCAAAATTATTTGCAAACATAACGATGATGGGGTCCTCCACGAGAGTTTCTCCCATGCCCAAACGGGCCACCCATGAGTGGTATCACGCCTTCATGGTCCATGCCCTTGGCAAGGTATGGACACACCTCCCAGCTAGAGTTATAAGCTGGCTTCCATGTATGCTCACGTTGTCTATGTCCGTTATAAGAATCTCCCACTATTCAACGATTTTTCTTCACATGTTCATGTTTATGCTTCATGATATTATTATTTATGATATTTTAGCTCAGCATACATTTTATGAGATCTTACTTATGATTTTAGTCATGTCTAGCCTTATGATTTTGTTTCGAAAACCTTGAGCCATTATATTCAGTTTATGATTAGAATCTCATGTTTTAGCTTATCTTATACTCGTGATTTTAGAATAACGTTTTACTATCATGTTTTATTATCCTACATATTAGTACATTTCAAGTACTAGACGCATACTTTTATGATATATTATCACATGATATAGGTTCAGGTGATCGGTCTCAACCCCAATATTAGCCTCGCTCTAGCCCTAATCAGCCCATTCCCAGCCTTGTGGGTGAGCCCTCATCATTCGAGGACATCAACTTGTCTTTTCAATTTGTTATTTGTCTTTCATTTTTTAGACTTAGTTGAGCTAGTTGGGGGCTTGTCCCAATAGCTCATCTTTATGAATAAAGTCTTTTTAGTCTATTATGTTTAGATAATCAGCGATGTTGACTTATAGTCCTATTTACATTTTCTCATATCTTAGACTTTCTATTATGCCTTATGTTATACTTTACTTTCAGTTAGTTTATACTCAAGAATATGTTATGCATGTGTCATGGGTTATCTGGGAGCCATTCATGGTTCTAGGACCCATGTTACATCTGGGGCCTATGCTCGGGTTGTGGCACGACGTCTTGTCCACCAACAGCCTCAACACCTTCTTTGGCTACCTCTCACGCATCTGCATCTCAAGCACGATAGTTCTAGTCTCATCTAAGTTAGCTCGGAGGCCTGCTATATCTAAAACACTAGCACCCCCTCGGAGCTGGTGCAACATGGCCTCTATTGCTTCCAGTTGTGTGCTCAATGCCTCATGATATGTCCTGACAGTGTCCCAAAGAGGCTAAAGAGCTCGTGCAACAATCATGGACACAAAGGCTGAAAAATCCTCCCTAAGTCGGGCCAGTTGCCTCTCCTCATTGTCCGACCATGAGGCTAAACCGATAAGTGAATCTCTGGATGTGTATAGTGGCCTCAGTGGTGCGTATAGCATGGATGTCGTGGTGGCTGAATCTGCTCCTACTATGGGGTCTGCATCACTAGGGAGCTGTGATGTGGTTTCCTCAATCTCGATGCCCTGACCCTCATTAATGGGCCCGTCCGATAAAATAGAGCCGGGATGGCTCGCCGCAGTGACCATGATGTCATCTCTCATATTGGTGATATCTATCACCTGGCGAGCGTCTGTGAATAGGTCCTCCCTTGGAAGGAGTAGTATTCTCTCCGACACAAATATGTAATGAGGCCTGGGAATGATAGGAAGGTAGTGGTCTGAACTATTTTGTCCTTCATCTCCACACTGACCATCTAGCCTATGTCTATGCTCTTCTTGGCCATGATGGATGTCACAACAAGAGCCTGCGCAAGTGGTAATTGTTGTCGCTCTTTGTTAGGCATACTCTATTGCAAAACACGCTCCACCAAAACTTGGCAGAAAGCTAGAGGTCCCTCTTAAATATATCGGAGACATAGCCCATACTGGAGTATCTCGGGGAATGACACTTTCTATACAACCTCTAGACAGCCTTCCTCGATCAGCAACCTTATCATAGGCCGAGGTGTCTATCTCCTCGTAGTTATCTCCCAAATAGTATTGGTTGATCGCCTCTGGGCTGTTGTCAACCACTACTTATCAAATCAACACTGAATTCAATGGCTCAATCTGTATCTTCAACACTGGGTTAGACCTTAATAGGATCGAACCATACAATATTGAACTCCCAAACCAGTGCCTGAATATATTGACCCACTTGCCAGAACAAAAACTCCCAGTTTTGAAACCTCAACTGCTCCACAATGTCGGGATACATCTCTAAGTCATTGGAACTAATCATCCTTTCCTCAGTGATCCTTCGATGAACCCTGCCATTGACTATACGACGCCCCTGCAAATAATGCTCCTTAGCGCTATGGACTATCCACCAAAGTCTATACATATCCTCCCCCTGTTTTTTTCTTAACTCTACTACTAGGGGAGAGGAGGTCTGACTGGATAATTCCTCATCAGCAACCTCGCTAGAGGAAATATCTATCTGGGGGCCACTAGAATGGGCCTGATCATAGATGCTATCGGAATGGGATGAAGATTCCTGAGCCGGTGTCTCTACATATGCCACTCGAGTTGATGGGATGGGTGGCATCTCTGCTACATGCTCTGCACCACTCTTTCTACCAGAAGGCAAGTACCCCTCCTCCTCATCCACAAGGCAGGTCCTCTTAGGTGTACTCGACTTGCGTCGTCAAGGTAATACTCGTTTTAGTTCCATTTACCTGTGATGGTGCACAAACTTGTCAAAATGCAATCTTGGGGTATTAGGAAATCATAAAAACGTAAATGCAAGATAGTTGGAGGTATGGTCCATACCCTGAAAGAATGAATCGTACCCTATACCATCAATTGAACCTAAAAATTTCCAATTTATTTCTTTAATGTGCGGTTCAAGGAATGGAAGTTCCTTACAAATGACAGTCTGTCCCTTGAGTCATCATTTGACTCAGTAGGTTGGGACACTCTAGTCCAATTGACAGAACAACAGATAGTCCAACTTTGTAAAAGATGGTCTGTATATTCTCCTGTCTATTGGGGTTCACAGATTTTTAACAAACTTGGACAATTCAAATTATGAATAAATCTCAGACAAGGGATGAGGCTATACAAATATCAAGCTCAAGAATCCATTTTCAATCATCAAAACACATTCAAAGAATTTCCTAATCCCTGTCCAAAATACTAGCAATTTTAGCCCATGTTCTACCCCCCAATGTCATACTCCAAGCATAGATATTACATATCCCCAATTCAATACATGGTGCAACATCACATTAGGTATGAAATTCAAAGCTCTATAGTTAAGAATAATACTTATGTGCTAATAGGTTCTTGTGTGTTTGATGAGTGAAGAAGCACGACAACGATTGGGGTTTCCAAACCCTTTTCTGTGTGTCGGCGTGTGTACTTGTGAGGGAAGAGTGGAGAGAAGCAAGTACTTGAATCAAACTAGTTGCAACAATGGAGAATTTTGAAGTCTAGGAGAAATGGAAGAAGGAGAAGAAGGGAAAATAGGGTCTCACTAATTGTCGGGCAAGAATGCCTTTTTTGTAAAATCGATTCCCTTTTAAAAAAATGGGTCGTGCCAGTCAAGTTCATGGGTGGAAAATTGAAGATCTACCTTGCCCATTTGAACAAGACTCGAACTAAAAATCCAATCTCCATATGGGCTCATTGATTTACCATTTCATGAATAGAGACGGTCCAACAGATGGACTGTCTCTGTTCCACCGTCTTTTACACACCAGATCCTTTCTGTTTCATACAACTTTCCTCCATCTTTTCAAGTGTACCTGCATGCACTAACACCCATTATTCCAATTATAGCTTGGGTTTCCTCCTATAAAGCACTTGATTTAATATTGCGGCACAACGTGGATACTACACATGGAGTAGCATCCCTTGGGTTTCCTCCGAAGAAGTGCCTAATTTAACATGTAACACCCCGAAACTTTCCTAGACCAAATTCAGACGTTGCATGAAAAACCACAGGAAACCAAAAATTTTTCTATCTCAGACGACCCCCACAACAGACTGTTGGTGGAACCAACGGACCATTGTAAGTGGTCGTGATTAGTAGCAGCCTTCCTTCGAGGGGAAACAACAAGACATAGGACGACCCATTGTTCCTCACAATGAGCCGTCTTATCGTCTGTTGAATCCCAAGATCAGAGGTCTACTGGACCTTTCCCTGAGACAACGAGATGTAACAATGATCCCTTTTTTCTATGAACGAGCCATTGCTACCTGGACTCGTTCAATTCCAGAACCCAATAGTGTGAACCACAAGGGGATACAATGGCATGTTGGTTCTACCAATGAGTCGTTGTTATCACTCGTTATCCCCATGCCCTGTTTTCTTACAAGTTCCAACGGGAGATATCAACGGCCCGTTGTTACTTCCAATGGACCCTTGTATCTAATCGTGGGTCAAACTTGTAAATTTAGTTTCTGAACCCAGAAACCACGGATGGATTGAACTGGTCGTCATTTTTACCAACGACCCATCCTGAGGCCCCTTGGTTCCTGTCGCCTAGATTTTAGTTTCAGTTCCCAAGGTTACTTTTGTAATTTCCCACCTTTTTAATCCCTAAACTTTGTCATTTTGGGTTCGTATATGGGGAAGTTAATGGGTTAGAATGACCTTTTTATTCATTCCTCTCAACATCCCTCAAGAACAGTGCGTAGAAACTCTGACAGAAAGCATAGAGCAGGAGCAAGGGTTGATTTTCTTCTCAATTCTTCTCAGGGACTTTCACCAGGGTTTCTTCTATAGGTATGTGGGAATTCAGCAAGGAGATTGTTCTCCCCTTGCGTCCCCCAGAGCTCTCTCCCGGTTCACTTTCAGTCATAGCCTTGAGATTGTGAATTCAAAATTATTTTGCTATTGTTCTTGGATTATTTTCCACCAGCTTGTAATCAAAATGATGCTTGTTCCGTCAATTTAGAAATTCAGCCCTAACTTTTGAAAAGTAAGAAATTAGAATCTTGCTTAAGCTTTAAATTCTTGAAAATTGTTAGCATCTTTCAGAGTTAGGGGCTTCAATAATATTTGTATGTGTTAAAAACTCAGTTACTTGTATGATATTCATATTCAGTCAGAAAGCCTATATACTTTGTATTTTCTCAGAATTGTTAGTTCAGCTTCAGTCAAAGTACTAGAATATTCGGTGTTAGTCAGAAATGTCAGCTAATCAATTTGACTTCAGTCTATTTCTGAGATGTCAGTGGTGCCTCCCAGTTAATAGAATCAAACTCGGGATTTATCTTTATTTGGTCCATTAGGCGGTCATGAAATTCTAGTTATATAGCTCTGACCAACCCCAGGACCCTGGTTCAGTTATCAATTTGTTTCTTAAACGGTTATGACGCTTCCAGATAAGTAGATCTAACTAGTCTTAGAACTCAGTTTCCAAATCTTGTCCTATAAGATGCTCAAGAAACTCTCTAACAGTATCCCTACGTCAGTACAGTCTTGGGCCCCAGTATCGAGCTATCCGCTTTTCAGTAGTAGCAGTAATAGGATTATCCAGTGGGAGTAGGACTTAGCACCGAAAGGGCCGGGGTTCCAGCATACCCAGGTTCCAGAACTACGTTGCCACCATAGGATATATATTTACTTGGCCTCATGCCCCCCCCCCTGATAGTGATTCTCACAGTCCATGTCTTTATACCCTGGCAAGGTATATTGAGTCCTACCGGTGAGGTGTATACATCGGACTCCACGTCTAGCTCACGTGGTTATATGTCGGTTAAAGCCTCTCCAACTAGTCAGTACAGTTACTCTCAAAATCTTCAGTCCAGAACAGTTCAGTGCAGTACTTCAGACTTAGAACATGTCTATGGCCATCAGTCAGGGTCACTTTTGACCCTATCAGTTTTATACCACTTGTATTAGTTTTCAACATTTCAGTTGGTCATTTCATGTCGCATGAGTTCAGTTACCAGTTCTATCATGTTATTCATGTTTCTCTCACTTACTCAGTACATTCAAAGTACTGATGTATACTTTTATGTTGTTTCGTTTCATGATACAGTTGCAGGCTCTCAAACTCAGCACCGCTAGACGCTGCAGTTCAGATTCTCCACCTCAGCAGTTGAAGTGTGAGTCCTCATCATCCGGAGGCATTATTTCTTTCTTTCAGTCATTTATTAGTTTCAGTTAGACTTAGAGTTAGTTGGGGGCTTGTCCCAGCAACTCCTCAGTTAGATGGCTTTCAGACAGACATGATTTTCAGATTTATCAGTAGTACTCAAGTGTTTTGAACTTTATGTTTTCAGACTTGTCTTTCATAAATGTTTTTATGATATTATTTAAAAGTTTTGTGTGCATGTTTACTAGGAATGCTAGTGAATGATAGACCAGGGGTTGACTTGGGGTCACTTATGACTTCAAGTACCGTGTTATGTCCAGGGTGTAGACTCGGGGCGTGACAAACTTGGTATCAGAGCGCTAGGTTTAGAGTATCCTTGGAATGTCTGAAAGCCGCATCGAGTAGAGTCCTCTTCATGGGTGTGAAGCGCACCATACTTATGACGAGGAGGCTATGAGATGTTATTAGGAAAATCCCTTTTTGTTCATATTCTTTATCGTGCGTTACAGTTCAATTCCATAAATGCCCTTCTAATTCATGCTCTGTTTCATTTTAGTGAACCATGCCTCCCAGACATGGTAACGAAAGAAGGGCCGGTAATGCCAACAGACCTGCCCCACCAGCCCTGACAGATCCTCAATATGATTTGGTTTCCACCGTAGAGTTTAGAGTGGCCATTCAGTTACTAGCTCAAACCGTAACCAACCAGGTGAATCAACAGGTTGTGTCAGTGAACACGAATGGTTCTACAGTAGCTGCAAGTGTGCGAGACTTCACCCATATGAACCCTCCATCATTTCAGGGATCTAAAGTAGGGGAGGACCCCTAAGAGTTTGTAGATGAGGTCTGGAAGATTACCTGTATTATAGGTGTTAGGTCTTCCGAGAGTGCTGATCTGGCTGCCTACCAGCTTAAAGGGATAGCCCAAGTTTGGTATGAGAAGTGGAAGGAGGGGTGGCTGGCGGAAGCAGGACCAATGGAGTGGGAGGAGTTCCACACAGCTTTCCTGGACAGGTTTTTCCCTCGGGAGCTGAGGGAGGCTAAGATGGCAGAGTTTATGAACTTGCGACAGGGCAACAGGACAGTGGAGGAGTATGCTCTAGAGTTTACCAGGCTATCAAAGTATGCTCTAGAGATGGTAGCCAAGTCAAGGGCTCGCATGCTGAAGTTCGTTAATTGGGTATCAAATCTGGTCCTCAAAGAGTGCAGGACCGCGATGCTGATCAAGGACATGGACCTTTCTAGCCTGATTATTTATGCCCAGCAAATTGAGGCTGAAAAGCTGAAGGATATGGAGAGAAAGAACAAGCAGGCAAGAACTGGCCATTCATATTTCAGCCATCAGAGATCTAGCAGTGGTAGCCGCCCACAACAACAGAGGGCCCCAACACCTAGTTCAGCCAGCGCCCCAACCTTTCAGTCCCACTAGGATCGGAGGGGTGGGTCATCTAGCACTCAGTCTCAGGCTCACAGTGCAAGGAACAGGTATCCAATTTGCCCCAAGTGCGGCAAGAATCATCCTGGAGAGTGTCTACAAGGAAGAGAGGGTTGTTTTTGATGTGGACAGCTTGGGCACCGACTCAGAGAGTGCACGTCGGCAGGGCGAGGGAGATTCACAATCCACTACCTCAACAGCTCCAGTGGGCCGACCAGCTTAGCAAGCCAACTCATCAGGTATGGATGGAGGTCAGTGCCAGAATCGTTTCTATGCTCTAACTTCTAGCCAGGATCAGGAAAGCTCACCTGACGTAGTTACTGGTATGTTACGTCTCTTCCATCTAGACATATATGCCCTTTTAGATCCAGGAGCTACTCTTTCGTTCGTGACTACATATATAGCGGTTCAGTTTAATATAAGTGCAAAGGTCCTCTCAGAACCATTCTCAGTCTCCACCCCAGTTGGCGAGTCAGTTAGAGCCAGCCGGGTGCATAGAAACTGCCCAGTCTTAGTCCAAAATAAAGTAATTCCAGGTGATCTCGTAAAGTTAGACATGGTCGACTTCCACCTTATTCTAGGCATGGATTGGCTACATTCTTGCTATGCCTCAATCGACTGCAGAACTAGAGTTTTCAAGTTTTAGTTTTCGAATGAAGCAGCGTTAGAATGGTCGAGCAGGAGCTCAGTGCCTAAGGGTAGGTTTGTTTCTTACCTTAAGGCCCAGAAACTCATTTCCAAAGGATGTCTCTATTCCTCTAACTTCAGCTTTACTCATTTGCAGAATCATGCCTCCACGCCGAGTTAACAGAAGAAGGAATGGAGATGGAAATGGACATGGACATGATGATGTCAATGAAGATGGGAACCATCAAGCCCCACTAGGCCCAGCGGATCCCATTCCCGACCAGGTTGCCCATGTTGAGTTTAGGGCAGCCATTCAGATGTTGGCACAGGCGTTGACCTCTTAGGTCAATCAATAGGCAATGGCTCATGTTCCCTAGAATAGGAACGCAGCGACAGCTAGAGTCCTGGATTTCCTCAGGATGAATTCCCCTGAGTTCCTTGGGTAGTGAGTGGAGGAGGACCCACACAAGTTCATTGAGGAGATCTAGAAGATCACCCAGATTATGGGGGTGACAAGAGAGGAGTGTCTAGACTTAGCCTCTTATCAGTTGAGTGGGGTTGCTCATATATGGTATAGGCAGTGGAAGAATAGCCAGGGAGTTAGAGCGGTTCCCATTGGTTGGGATGAGTTTCACACAACATTAGTAGACCGATTCTTTCCCTAGGAGATAAGGGAAATCAAGGCAGCTAAGTTCATGAATTTGAAATAGAACAACATGACTGTCCAAGAGTATGCTCTAGAGTTCACTCAATTTTCCAAGTATGCACCGGAGATGGTGGTCAATCAGAGGGCTTGGCTGAGCAGATTTGTGAATGGAGTAGCGGATTATTTGGACAAGGATTGCAGGACCGCCATACTACATCAGGACATTGACTTCTCTTGATTAGTCTTGTATGCCCAACCAATATAGGCGGTTTAGATGAGGGAGAGAGAGAGGGGCCAAGAGGTCCAAGATAGACAGTTTTGGGTTTTTCAAACTGAGGTCTAGTGGTGGACATCGTCAAATGTCCCATCATCGATCATCAACCCCAGGTCAGGCTCTCGAGGTTAAGGGAGCAGGTCAATAGAGCCCAACATTCCAGTTTGTGGCATGTTTGGCAGGAGGCACACTGGATAGTGCTTAGCAGGTTCAGGGGCATGTTTTAGGTGCGAGAACCTGGCCATATCCTCTGAGATTGTCCAGCGGCCAGACAGGGCCATGGTAGAGACCTTGACCTAGTTACTAGTTCAGCAGCTCCACTAGCGCGCTCAGCTTAGCAGGGTGCATCCACTAGTGCAGGTGGTGCTCAGCATTAAAATAGGTTTTATTCCCTCTCTTACATCAAGAGCAGGAGGTTTCCCCGACGTGGTCACTGGTATGTTACGAGTATTCCATCTTGATGTATATGCATTATTAGATCTAGGGGATACTTTATCTTTTTTGACTCCCTATGTTGCTATTAGTTTTGGAGTCAGTCCTATAATATTATCATAGCCTTTCTTAGTCTCTACTCTAGTCAGTGTCTCAGTTATAGCTCGATGGGTATATCAAAATTTCCTTGTCACAGTCCTTCAGAAAGTCACCTCAACTGATCTTGTAGAGTTAGACATGACTGATTTTGATGTTATCTTTGGTATGGATTGGTTGCATGAATGTTATGCCTTAGTGAATTATAGAACCCATACGGTAGAGTTTTGGTTCTCGGGTGAGCTAGTACTAGAATGAAAGGGTAGTTCAACTATGCCTATAGGTTGCTTTGTTTCCTACCTTAAGGCCAGAAAGTTGATTTCCAAGGGTTGTGTTTAACATCCAGTTCGGGTTAAGGATGCAACATCCAAGACCCCGATTCTCAGTCAGTTCGTATAGTGTGTGAGTATCTAGAGGTTTTCCCAAATGATCTACTAGGAGTCCCTCTCGAGCGGGAGATTGACTTTGGTATTGACCTTCTTCCTGATACGCAACCTATATCTATTCCTCCATACAGAATAGCTCCAGTCTGAGCTGAAGGTGTTGAAAGAACAATTAAAGGATCTCTTCGATAAGGGGTTCTTCAGGCCTAGCAAGTCCCCATAAGGTGCACCAATTCTCTTTATTTGGAAGAAGGATGGGTCTCTTCATATGTGCATTGACTATCGCCAATTGAGCAAGGTTAAAATCAAGAAGAAGTCCCCTCCCCAGAATTGACGAGTTGTTTGACCAACATCAGGGTGCTAAGTGCTTTTCAAAGAGGGACCTCAGGTCTGATTATCACCAGCTAAGAGTTTGGGAGAGTGACATTCTGAAGACAACCTTCAGGACTCGGTATGGTCACTATGAGTTTGTAGTTATGTCTTTTGGACTAACGAATGCTCCTGTAATTTTTATGGCTTTTTGAACAGGGTGTTCAAACCATACTTGGATATGTTCGTGATTGTCTTCATAGATGATATCCTCATATACTCTCAGAGCAAGGAGGAGCATGTCGCTTATTGAAAGATTGTGCTACAAACTCTAAAGGAGCACCAACTATTTGCTAAATTTAGCAAGTGTGAGTTTTGGCTGAACTCAGTAGCATTTTTGGAACATGTGGTGTCAAGTGAGGGTATGTAGGTGGACTCTCCAAAGATAAAAGTTTTAAAGAATTTACCTAGACCAGTTAGTCATTCAGATATAAGGATTTTCTTGGGTTTAGCTGGCTATTACAGGAGGCATGTTGAAGTATTTTCATCCATTGCAGCACTGTTGACTAAGTTGACCCAAAAGAAAGTTAAATTTCAGTGGTCGGTAAGCCCCAGTGTTGACCCTACCTAAGGGTACAAATGGATTTGTTGTGTATTGTGTTGCCCTAGGATTGGTCTTGGGTGTGTGTTGATGCAGCATGGTAAGGTCATAGCGTATGCCTCTAGACAACTTAAGACTCATTGAGAAGAATTACCCTACGCATGACCTAGAGTTTCCAGCGGTAGTGTTTGCATTGATGATTTGGAAACACTGTTTGTATGGGGTGCATGTAGACGTGTTCACAGACCATAAGAACCTACAATATATTTTCACTCAGAAGGATTTGAATCTGCGACAAAGAAGATGGTTAGAGCTACTCAAGAACTACGACATGAGTGTCCTTTATCATCCAAGAAAGACCAATGTAGCGGCGGATGCCCTTAGTAGGCTTTCCATGAAGAGTATTTCTCATGTGGAAGATAGAAGAAAAAAGTTAGAGAAGGATGTGCGCTATCTTGCACATTTGGGGGTTCGCCTTGTTGATTCGACAGATGGTGGTGTCATTGTTCTAAATGGTTTACAATCCTCCTTGGTGACCGAGGTCAAGTCTAGGCAAGATGAGGATCCTATTTTGGTAAAGTTGAAGGAAACGGTTCAAAATCATAAAGTAGAGGTCTTCTCTGAAGGGGGAGATGGTGTACTTTGTTATCAGGGTCGTTTGTGTGTTTCGAGCGTTAATTATTTGAGGGAGCAGATGTTGCATGAGGCTCATGGTTTGTGGTATTCTATCCATCTAGGTTCCACCAAGATGTATCGTGATCTACGAGAAGTCTACTGGTAGAATGGCATGAAGAAGGACCTAGAGAAGTTTGTGGCTAAGTGTCTGAATCGTCAGCAAGTGAAAGTGGAGCATCAAAGACTAGGAGGTGTGCTACAAGACATCAATATCCCTACATGGAAGTGGTAGGAAATAAAAATGGATTTCATCACAAGGTTACCTCGCACATGTCGACAGTATGACCCTATTTGGGTGATTGTAGACAAGTTCACTAAAGCAGCTCATTTCCTACAGGTCAAAACTACTGACTCAGTGGAGTATTATGCTAAATTGTACATTTGGGAGTTAGTTCGATTTCATGGAGTTCCCTTGTCCATCATATCAGATAGAGGTACTCAGTTCACCTCACAATTTTGGAAGTCTTTTTTCAGAAGGGACTTAGTACTCAGGTCCAGTTTAGCACAACTTTTCACCCACAGACGGATGGTCAAGCCAAACGGACCGTTTAGACTCTTAAGGATATGTTGGGAGCATGTGTGATTTATTTTGAAGGTAGTTGGGATGATCATTTACCTCTCATCGAGTTTGCTTATAACAACAGTTACCACTCTATCATCCAAATGGCTCCATTTGAGGCTCTTTATGGCCAGAGATATAGATCACCTATTGATTGGTTTGAGGTAGGTGAAGCTATATCAATAGGGCCAGATTTAGTTCATGAGGCTATGGAGAAAGTTCAGCTTATAAGGGAAAGGCTGAAAATAGTGATGGGAATGATGAGGTTCAGAAAGAAAGGGAAGCTTAGTCCTTGATATGTTTGTCCCTACAGGATTGTGAGACGTGTTGTCATGGTAGCCTATGAGTTGGAGCTACCAGAGGAGTTGGCTTCCGTACATCCAGGTTTTCATATATCATTGTTAAAAAAGTGCATTGATGATTTGACTGTGGTGGTCCCGGTGGAGAGCATACGTGTAAAGGATAACCTTAGCTATGAGGAGGTTCCTGTTGAGATCCTTGATCATTAGGTTCGAAAGTTGAGGAACAAAGAAGTAGCTTCAGTAAAGGTTTTCTGGAGAAATCAGCTTGTTTAGGGAGCTACATAGAAAGCTGAAGCGGATATGATGGTTAAATAGCCGCACCTTTTCCTTATCGACTCAGTTCCAGCATGAGATATTAGTTTTATCTCTAATACTCTATTCAGTTTCATGTCAAGTTCATGTCTCTCAGATTCTTTTATGTCAATGCATGTATGTGTGGTTCATGAATTCAGTTTAGTCATGTATCTGAGTTTGGAGTCAGTCACTCCATCAGTTTTCAGCTGAGAAGTTCAGCATATGAGATTTCAGTTCCTTTCCCCAGCTATTCAGTATGTTTACCCCACATTCGAGGATGAATGTTCCCAAGGGAGAGATATTTATTGTAATGCCCCAAAGGTTCCTAAGACTAGACCTAAATTTAGAAATATGTTAAGTAGAAAAGAGGGAAAATCTTACACAGACGACTCATGGTATGAGTCGTGATGAGAAGGTATGACTCATAGGAAGTGTCATGATTAGAATTTGTAGGAGGATTTCAGTGGCAATGAGTCAAGGTACGACTCGTGGGATCATGTTACATGTCATAGGATGAGCCATGGTTTGAGGAATGAGCTACCCTAGTTGGAAGGTATGAATCATTGTATGACCCGTTATAGGAAACAACAAGTCGTGGTCTACACCCATGAGAAGGAAATGAAGATCTTGGAAACAGTGATCACGGATGGATCTAACGACTCATAGGTTGGTGGTATGAGTTGTGGTTTGACCAGTGGAAAACTTCATAAAGTCAAGGAAAAACAATGGTGACTACGGATGGTATCCACGAGTCATGGTTTTGAGGTATGACTCATGGTGTGAGTCGTGACACCTGGTAGAGTGAAATTTTTTGCGATTTAAGTAAGGGAATTTTCGTAATTCCTAAGCTTCTAAGCCCTCAACTACGTCATTTTAAGCTCTTTTAGGAGGGTTTTAAGAGGGATAAACCTATTCTAAACCCTTCCCTTCCTATGCATGCAAGTCTAGACCTCTCCATCGAAGCTCAAGCCTAGAACCCTTAAAGTTCTTCTCCAAATCCTTTGGTCTTTTTAGGGCAAGTGTAAATTTAATTCTTCTAGGTATGTGAGACCATTAATGAGGGTTCCTTTCATTCTTATGCTCATATTTCTCATCAATTTCATGAATCAAGAGTCAACTTAAGTTAGGATCAAAAGGGATTTCAATCTAATATAATAGAATTCTTACAAATTGTTTATGGCTCGATTCCCTCTATGTTTTAAAGTATGTTTGATGATTAATGGACAGATCCTATCATGTTTTGACTATAAATTCATGAATTCAAGTTTTAGAAGATTTTTCTCAATTATGCAAGTGCATGAAAAAATTTAGTTTATGATTGATGATTTCAAGTATGATGAAGTATCTAGCATTTGTATATGTTTACAAATTACCCATATATGAGTCTATGATTTTGATTAGTGAAGCCGAATTCAAGTATGCATGATCTTTAGATTTTGGGTAATCCCACTCAGATTAAGCATGTTTTTATGATTCAGTTTAGTTCTATAAATAAGCTTACCATATGGTCTTGGAGTCTACACTCCTACTAACAGTTTATGGTATGGTTTCAGTATCATTAAAAAATGATGGTGAGTACTTTGCATGTTTTTGGGAGCAGTGTCTAGAATCGAGTAGGCCAGGGGCCCATCAAAACCCCTGGTCTTAGGACTACATGCCAACATAGGATTTCATATTTACTTTGTAACCTTCGTTGTGAGCTTCCCCTGCCCCGAAAGGGCCATCAACTTGATATCGATATCATGGTAGTGCCCTTAGCCCTGACAAGGCTTTGGACGGCTTTGCCTATTTAAGTGTAATAGTTGGGATCACGTAAGGTCTATCATGATAGTGTCGGTTATATGGTGAGTCTTCCATTGTTTCTCATGATCTCAATTATGCATGTTTATCAGTTATGGTATTATGTTTTTAGCAGGTTTGACCCAATGATCAAGTTATCAGTTTTTACTTAGGAATCTCAGTTTCAACTTTAGGTCATTCAATTTAGTTATGAGATCCAATTTATGTCTACTCATGTTTTCAGATATCAACATGCAATCCTTACTCTCAGAATTTTATGATGTTATGGCTTATAATAAAATATATGATTTCAGTTTATACTTACTCAGCCTATTTTACTTACCTTGCATACTCGGTAGATTCTAAGTACTAATGGCATACTCTATGCTATATCGTTTCATGATATAGGTTCAGACGCTCAGACTTACTCCCGCCGTTAGCAAATCTATAGAGCTTAGTCTAGTGCTATTGTTGGTGAGTCCTCCTCCTTCGAGCACTTCAGTTTGTTGAGATATGTTATTTTTCAGTTTCAAACTTCTAGTGAGCTAGTTGGGGATGTTGTCCCATCAGCTCGTCAGTGTGTTAGAGGCTTTTCAGAAAATGTATAGAATCTCAGCTTTTCGGTATCATCTATGTATGGTTGGATCATATTCAGACTTCTGCTTATGTAGGTTTATAATTTCAGTTTCCTCTTGTTGTATTCTCTTTAGCCGTTATGTTCATGCCATGGGTCGACTTGGAGCCATTCGTGGGGTATAGGTCCCGTGTCTCGATCCGAGCCTATGTTCGAGTCCTGAGGCATATCTACCAATCTGGCAAGGCACGATAAATTCTCTTGGGTCTCCTTTCATTTAAACACACGTTTCCGCTATAATGGCACTCTCTCTATGTGACATAGGGATAAACCCTCATCTTTGTCACACGACAACTTCCTATTCAACAAATCTTAAAATACTTAGCAAACTCTAGAATCTCTTTGATGGCATCCATGAACGGTACCCGGAGTTTTGCTTCTTTAAACCTCTCAATGTACTTTGCTACTTTTGCATCAAGATCCTATTGAGAAATTCTTGGTGGAAATGGAGGGACATGTGAGGGAAAATATTTTACAAAGTCATCTACTCCTCCCTTGCCCTTCCCTCGTTCCTTTAGAGCAATTGGACTATCTTTATGAACTTCCTAACTTAGTGGCTTTTTGGATCCACTCTCAATTGCCTCATCAACAAAAGGATTTTTAGGCCTCTCTTCTTGGTCATCGAACTCAATCACAATTTCAGACTCATTCTCCACCATATTATCTTCAAGCTCAAGATCAATAGGTTATACAATCATACCACTCCTTGTGACAATGGCCATACATTGAGAATTGGAAGGTCCCACATGTCCTTTTAGATTCACCATTGTGTCACTAGGGAGATGGCCTTTTGCTTTGGATTTTGGTCACGAGAACAGTCCTACACTTGTTGCTATGATTTGTAAATTGAAGTTGTGTGAGAGCCTACAATCTTTGTGAGGCTCTTGAGACGAGCATCCGTTCTCTCCTGGTTGGCAAGAACCTTCTATAACATCGCTTCAAGCTATGAACCTCCATGATCATGATGAGGACCCTCCCTCCAATTTGGAAGTTAAAGGGGGACCTTTAGAAGGAACATAAGAAGATGAGCCTCTGTTGTGGTAATTTGCACCATTTTGCCAACCTTGATTTTGATCACTGTAATCATTTCTAGGGTAATATTGACCCTGACCTTTAGGTTGAGGTCTCCATTTCCCCTGGTACGAAGAAAGGGAGTGGCCCTGCTGATACTGCGGTCTATAGCCATTGACTGAGTTGCCAACATAGTTGGCATCTTCCACTTGAATATGAGGTGGCTTTTGTAATCGCTAATATTAGTATGAAGGAGGAGGGCATCCATGCCCATATTGAACATTGTTCATTGTCTCATCAATACCATGCTCCTTTTTGACCTTAGACTCGGTCAACTTCTTTGTGAGGAGGGATATATTGGTTCCCATAGTGGCATCATCTAATCACGCTCCTGATTCTCCTTCATCAAATGAATTAAAGGAGTCCCCACATTGATTCCTCTACTTTGGTCCCCACCATGCCAAGCAGGATTGTGCTTTCCTATTTTGTCCAAAATAATGGAAATTCTGTTAAATGCCTTGTCCGTGAAGCACCCACCAGTGGGGTTGTTGGCAACGAACATGTCAAGGAATCTAACCTGGTGTAAAAATTCTCCAACAAGATATGCTCCAAGAACCAGTGGTTGGGTGCCCGAAGGATGTATTTCCTGAATCTCTCATATGTTTCGAACAACTATTCTCCCAGCAGCTACCGAAAATAAAATATCTTGTCTCATTTGTTCGCCTTTTTGCTAGGAAAAAACCATTTCTTTAGAAAGACACTCACAAACTCTTGCCATGTATGCATTGAGTTTGGAGGGATTTTGTGCAACCAAACCCTTGCCTTACCACCCAATGGGTTGTCACGCCCCGAGCCTACACCCTGGACGTAACACGGTATATGGAGCCACAAGTGACCCCAAGTCAACCCCTAGTCTATTATGCACTAACATTCTGAGTAAACATGCACAGAGGAAGTTTAAATATTAAGAATATATAAAGACTGAAAGTAGAGAAAGAAATAATTCATCTGAAATGCAATTCTAAAAGACAAGTCTGGTCTGAAAGCCAATTACTGAGGAATTGCTGGGACAGGTCCCCAACTAACTCTAAGTCTAAACAAACCATAACTAAATGAAATAAATAAACAAGCCCCTCGGATGATGAGGACTCACAGTTTGATCTGCTGAAGTGGAATGCTCTGAAACTGAAGTAACTATATCTGCTGGACCTAAGAACCTCCAGCTGTATGATACAACATGAAAAACATGCGTCATTACTTTAAATGTACTGAGTAAGTGGGAGAGACATACTAAATATAAAGTCTAAACTGAAATGACAGGCCATGACCAACAAATAAACTAAACTAAACTACTGATATAATCTGAAATGGTCAAGACGACCCTGTGTGATGGAGATGGACATGCCCTAAGTCTGGAACACTGAATCTGGGATATTGTACTGAACTGAGCTACTTAATCTGATACTGGACTGGACTGACTTGACTAGTGGGAGAGTGTATAACCAACATTTAACAACATGAGCTAGACGTGGAGTCCGATGTATACACCTCACTGGTAGGACCCAATATACCTTGCCAGGGTATAAAGGCATGAACTAGGTGATCACAAAATATATCTGGGGCCAATCAGGCCAAGTAATACTATAACCTACGCTGTCTATGTAGTTCTAGGAACCTGGGTGCGCTGGAACCCCGGCCCGCTCGGTGCTAAGTTCTACTCCCACTGGAGAACCTAAATTGAACTACAAAGCTGATAGCTCGAAACTGGGGCCAGGACTAGTCAGGGACGAATACATGTACCCTGAGAGCCTTATCGGACCATATTCTGAAACTAGGTTGTAAGACCGGTCAGAGCTACTTATCTAGAAGCATCGTAACCGTTTACAGAATAACTAATAACTGAACTGGGGTCCTGGGGCTGGTCAGAGCTATAATTGAATGACGTGACCGCCTAATGGACTAAATAACTGTAATCTGAATCTGAGTCTGAAAACTGGGAGGAACCACTAACACCTCAAAAATAAACTTGAGTCAAACTGATCAGTTGATATTTTTCTGAAAGATTCTAAAGAGACTCTACATTCTAACTGGTCTGAACTACTAGCAGCTAATAGAGAACTCAACTTATCCCAAAATATGGGAATTTCATAGTATAGAGCAATTTCAAGGATTCTAGGAATTTCATTCTACAGGGCTAACATCATTCTCATTAATGAAATATCTACTTCACATATATAAATATATAGGAATTTATAGAAAATTCAGCCCATAGCATTCATCATTCACTAGAGAAAATTTAATAAGCAAAATTCATAATTCAAAAGTTAGGGCATAGATTCACTTATATATAAACACTGACAATTTGATAGGACTTTATGGGGATCATATCAACAATATACGTGAACATCGTTCTAAGTGAAATCAACGAAAATAACCGTGAAATGTTTTCATACTCGAAAAACTCAGGGCTTAAAACTGATAGGAGAAATTGAGGAGGATCTTGGGGGCACAAAGGAAGAACAATCCCCTTGCTAAAACCCCACATACCTGATGAACAACCCACGAAAATCTTGAGAAATTGAGGAGAAGAAAACTGCCCTAGTTCTTGCTTAGAGAATTCCTGAGAGAACTTGCGGTCTCTTTTTCTGAGTGTTGAGTGGGGATTGAGGAAAAAGACCCATTACCCCCACTAAAACGTCTGAAACCATAGTCAAAACGATGCGGTTTAATGCTTTGGAGAATAGGAATTTACAAAATAGTCTCCAGAAATTCGCTGGGAAAAACTTTCAGGTGTTCCTAACGGGTGACCTAACAACTCGTTACCAGATCCAACGAGCCGTTGAATCCTCTCGTCAAGTTCACTGGAAATAATGTACTGACGGGCACATGATGAATCTTCATGACTGTGAACGACTCGTCATGTCATCCGTCAGGTACACTAGTAAGAAGGCAAAGAAGAACTGGGAATGAAGGACCTGACAAGTCATTACTGCTGGTGACGACTCGTGGTGACCTTCCATCAAGTACACTGTTTACTTCTCAAATTCTAAAACTCCGGCTTGGCAACGGGCGACTTAACGAGTCATGCTGCTGACAAGGACTCGTGGGATCGTCCGTTGGGAACCACTAACTCATCATCTGGCATCCTTCTCACGGTTGACCTGACAAGTCGTTGGGTCACTTAACGACCCGTCAGGTTGATCATTCTGCAACTTTTTTGTAGTTTTCCAGATTTTTTGAATTAAGTCCCAGATATTGATTTTGAGCTTCCGGGGTATTACAATATCTCCCCCTTGGAAACATTCATCCTCGAATGTTAGAAAACTCATAGCAACTAGAATAATAACAATCAAAGCATTCAAATACTTCTCATTCAACTTCAAAACGACCGAAATGACTACCTCCATTTCAGAGAATATAACTGAATTGAATTTTGTTTTTCATAACACAACCAAAGTCAGAGAAAATTTAGTTACATGAACTGAATTCAATAACTAGTTCAGGTCTTACAACAAAATTCACATATCAAACTGCAAGAGAGTCGGTAAAGAACAAGTGTGGATATTTGACCCTCATATC